>MJUU01066443.1:45568-60790 GCA_002080025.1 Modiolus philippinarum | reverse complement strand
TCTAAAAGGCTTAAAAGCATAGTTTCTTATTGCTTAGATATGATGAAACGATATTTAGTCAACATTTTCAAGTTATATATCAATTTCATGAAGTATTTGCATCTCAAAGTCAAAACAGCAGAAATTCTGAAAAAAGGAAAATTCCCATTTTTCATATAATTTCGGATAGAAGAGTCGAAAAGAGACCTTCTGAAAAGTTTTAATCTACTTAAATGATGTCCTGCATGTCAGTTTTAGTGAAATACGCGCCATTTAACATTATCTTTTTATATTTTAGAGCCTGAATATTTCAAATTTTCTGTTAATTTTTAGGGGAGGGGTACTAATTTTGACATTTATAAACCTAAAATATGTCTGAAACTAAATTTTTTTGCGTACAATTTGTTGCTAACATATCATAAATTATTATTGCAGTGGCAATTATTAAATATATATTCAGATTTTTACGACCCTTAAGTCAAAAAGTCGAAATTGTGAAAAATCTAAAATTCCGAAAAATTCCATTTTTCAAAAATTTTATACCGAAAATCAAAATGTTATGGACTTTAATGGTTTTATTTTCCAACATTGTATCACAACTGATAAGTTAGGCATAAAAAGTAGATCAAATGGCGAGGGTTGTTTATCTTGAAGGAATTTACAGCCAAAAATCGACATTTTCGCTATTTTTGCAGGGGTAGGGGTAGATTTTTTGTATCCACAGATCATAAAATTGGCGTAAAGTACCCAAACTTGTGTTCATTTTAAAACATATAAAATTAGCTTTAATTTGATACCAAATTTCAGTACATATTACTTATCTGTAAAGAATTATGGAGCTTAAAAGATGAAACTTGTATTAAAACGAAAATACAATAATTTTTCGAGTGTACTATAAAAGTGGCCCTGTACTATCTATGCGTGCAGGTTCGGAATTGGGGGGGGGGATGCACGGAAAGTGTTTCCAGCCCACGGACTAATACTGGCCTCTCACTCACACTGCCGATGTCTACTGAAATCCATGATGATTCTTGACCAAACCCTTGGGGAAGTTTTGAGTTTGATATTTCTGCCGAAGTGCGACAGTTTTTTACCAGCAGACTAGGCTCTTGGGGTAGCCGGTAGTTAAGCGGTGAGCACTCATTGACCCATCTTTCTAAATTATGTCTTGTCATTTCTCTCCTTCTCAAGATTGAGGTCTTAGAGATAGTAGTCTACCTGTATTTGGTTTTATTTGAACGTTTATTATTTAATATGGAAACGGAATGGAGTGAAGGGGAGGTTTGGGTACCCATTAAGCGGTTTAACCCTATCGCTAGCTGTTGCAAGTATCTTTACCAGGTCCGGTTATCCTGAGTTCCTATCGTTGTCTATGTTTGTTTTTTCTGCATTTTTTAGGTTTTCTCGCGTGGTTCCCTGGTGGAATGTGGCATATGATTGTAAATGTCTCTCCTGTCATCTTTTTCCTATAATCCTAGAGCGTATGCCGTCCTTGAAATGGCGAATAAATCTCAATATCTGGTGATTTTATATGAAAATAAACATCAAATAGTTTAATTTGGGTCGACTTACCAAGTTTTGTTTCAGATCAAATTTTTGATTCTATTCAACCTCATCATTTTAACCATTTCATGCATAGCTATGTCCTTAGCTGATTTTGGCTTTACATTTAGATCGTATTCGTTATTTTTTCTCTTTCAGTTTTTCAACATCTTTGAGTTTATGGTCTTCTAAACGTTTAGATTTTATCTGCACTGAGACATAAGTTGTCGAAATGCGCATAAGCAGAAACTAAATTCAAAGTAACTTCGGTATTAACTGGGTTAATGCCACTGCTGATGGACTGTTAGTCTCAGAGAGTATTTACCAGCCCAGCAGTCAGAACTTCGGTGCTGACCCGAAAGCCGATTCCATTTGGTACCTTACAATTTCTAAATTTTAGTAAAGTTTGTTCAAGGACTTATAATACATCCTTGGTTTGTTGAAAACTAAGGAGTACTAGTATTTCAATCATGCATAGCTCTGTCCTTAGCTGATTATGGCTTTATATTTTAATCATATTGGTTATTTGCTCTTGATCAGTGTTTCAACATCTTTGAGTTAATGGTCTTTTTTTATATCTTATCCACATAAAAACTGTCGTTGTAAAGCGCAGTTGTTAGGTTTGAATACTTTTTACGTAATTTGACTTAAACTTATTTTATTCCATAAAGAAAATAATTTGGCAACAGGCAAAGCTAACAAGCCCTCTCCTTAAATACTTGCATAAAGTATACAAAAAACAACAAAAAACAAATAACAAAAACATTAACAGAAGCAAAATTGATAAGTGAGGCTCCTCATGGATGTACTGAGGAATTCAACAAGCGTTTACTATTTAGCACCTGTAATAGTTAATTACAGAAAGAAAAGGTTATTTAAGTATGGTCAACTTGTTTATCCAATTAAAAATCTCTAGACTTTTGTAAGCATATCACATTGCATTAAATATCATCGGTATCTTTGGTTTCAAAGTTTACAGTTGAGTAGACATTAAAAACCTTTCCAGATTGATTGATTAGTTAGAGTTTAACGTCCAATGAGCAATATTTCAGCTATATCAGGACGAGAACAAGTTAATCAATTCAAAAAATTGAAAGTATCAGAAGAAAGAAATAAAGTTGGAAGGGACAACCTGGGCAACGACTTTTGACTGCCACTGGAAAATTGGAGAAATGGGTAGGGGCAGGAAATTTAGCCTTCCATACGACACCCAGTGCGTCTGCTCTCTTTAGAGAAATATAGAAGGGGTCTTTATACTGCATGGAGCGTGGCGTTTCTCCACACAGTTTGGCTACAATGGTTCGCGGTCAGGCTTTCCGTATTATGACCTGACTACCCCGCATAGACAGGGCATTCCCCTATCCACCACCTGGGGACGCGCCCGGCAGCTCTGTAGCCGAAGCCCCTGAAAACCGATTCAGGTGCCGGGACCTTTCCAGATGCTAATGAGAAGTGTTTACTTTGCCATTATAAATACTAGTATTTCAATTGTCGTACGGAAGATCGTACATGTAATGGATTCATTCGAAGACTTATTTCTCTTGTTTATAGATCAGTTTTTACTCTACTCTGGAGCATGTCGTAGTTATCTGGATTTTCTTGTTCACTACTGACAAGCATGCTCGTAGACTGAGAGGAAATAATACCAAAATTATTAACTTCCCTCAGGATATAATATGGTCGTTCCATGAATCGGTTGCAACTTTAAGAACTTATTGCTTATGTATAGAACCATAAACATGATATGATTGTCTGACGTCACGGCGTCCGACAGTATCAGAATCAGAAAAAGGATATCCGGTAAGGCGTCCATGTATAACACTACTAATTCGGAAACCAGTCGGACACATATGTGAATTTAGTCCTTACAGGAGACGATGTAGTTCCAATATAGTGTTTATTTTTGTTACATATTCACAGTGTTGGCAGCTGAATCTTATTTAATTCAAAAGTTTATATTGTAAGGCTTCTTTTGAGCCTAAATTTACATTATTTTGTCAAGAAATAAAAAATTTAATGGGCATCGGCGGCGGAGGAATTTTTACTTTCAAATTCAAGCAGGAAGTGCCGATCCTTGTGTTGTTCACTGCCGGGAACCAGTTCTTTTTTATATATGCAAGTTAAGGGGGTTGATTTTCTCATGAGAGTTTCTTGAAAGATGCCTTTTTAAGTTGAAACACGTGTTACTTCATTTGAGCTTTAAGTAAAATTTCTGCAAAGTTTGAAACATGTGCAATTCAACATGGGAGTCTATGGGAATCTGAATTAGTGGTGTTATACCTAATATATGATCGCATTGCATTTCGGTAAAGCGTCCATTTTTGCATTGCATGACGGTCAAAGAAGTGTAACGTGTTCATCTTATTAATATTAGGTTACGACAATATCATTGCAAATTAATAAATAAACACTTACGATCGTGATTTTTATTTATTGACTTTTCCGCGGTAATATTCAATTGACAATTTGTTCGACCCGCATCGGCTGTTCGCCTACTGTTTTCTGACGTTTTCTTGCTACCTGGTCATCTGAACTTCTCTTGGTAGGCTTTCTGCGTCGTTGTGGTGGTTTCATTTTGTAAAATCCAAGGATGATTCCAACGGATTACAAATTGGCGTTTGAAGAAAAATGTCGTGTGTGCTCGCTTACTAGCAGAACATGTGATTTTGGTGAGAGTAAATGTAAAACGACATACGGAAAACCAAATCTCCGGAAATTCTAAAATCATTTACAAAAGCAACAAAAATTATTCCTTCACGTTTATTAAAGCTGTTTATCTTAATATGATAAACACAATTATTTTTATGTACATGCTTTGCCACAATGATTAACTATAATTTTAAGTCCTCCTGCATATGCTTGATACTTCTTCGGATGTAACATCTGTTTAAACAAATATCAAAATAAGTGGTATTATCCATCTAAGCATGATTGCTTGTAACATTTGAACTCAAAATGCAGCTACACAATACAATACAAAATAATAATAATAATAATTTGTCGGTCATTTTTTTCCCTTGTGACATTCTCTTTATTAACTTTCTTGAGTCCGATATTCCATTTGCATTTGTCTGCTTTCAACGATCGGGAAAACGTAAAACACATCAATTTTGAAATCAAATACTGACAAAAGTATAATTCTGATTATTTTAGGACTGCAGCAAGCAACTAAAATGAAATTTCAAACAAAAAATAAGGGCACCAGATGTAACATGTCCATCGCCTAGAAAACAAATACAGTAAAAAATAGAACTCGTAGACCCATTTCTAATCAGAAACTGCGAAATTGACTAACATGAGCCCGTTGTGAAATGAATGTGGAATGAAAATACAATTCAAGGGCAAATAATGGAGATAATCGAGCTTCTCCTTTTCGTCAGAAACCATCAGCTAGACTGACAGACGGTCAGAAAATGAAAGCTTTTTCAGGGGGACAGAACTTACTATAATATCGGATCATCAACAACACAAATTAGTACCTTTCTGTTTTAAGGATTTGTATGCATGCGAATACCCAAACGTTGTGCACGATATTGCGACACTTTCTTTATGGACATACAATGTACCTCAAATGCCATTATAATATACCTCCTTATCCATTCCGAATAATTAAGATGGCTTCAGGACATACCACTCTCCGGATGAAGATTTTATTGTTTTCGTATTGCGCTGAACACAAGAAAAATATTTGACATCAACAGGATAATTGGAAGGCATCTTCGGCTTATTAAAGTTAAAGGGAACAATCAGAGTGACCAGAAAGCGAGTTGCATATAAAGAACTGCAGCAGTGATAATAACAAGCACCCAGTGTATCTTTACCACAGTAAACAGACCCTTAATGAGGGACAAACACATCCTAAAATCGTAAAATCAACAGCAACAATGGGTGATGATAATACTAATAGCTCACATTGGCAGTTTGTGCCAGGTAAGTGAAAAGACGAGCAAATATTTGTAAAACTCAAATCTGTGTCCTGACGCAAACCTGTGTCCATCCGCTAATCTGTGTCCAATTTTGTCGTCACACTATACAAGTTTTGAAAGTATATCTTATGACGTCATGGTATGCTCAAATCTATGTCCTTTTAAAAAATCTCAAATCTGTGTCCTTTTTAACCCTCAAATCTGTGTCCATTAACTAAACTGTCATTTGTGAGGAAAAATGAACCAAAATTGGTGACTTCAAGATGAACAACATCAATAAAAACGTTTATTCATTCTCTAAGTCATGTAGAAATACAACCAAAACTCAAATCAAACATGTAGTGCATTTTACGCAAGGAGGGGCGAATTAATGCTGGCAACTAAAAGATCATAAAGAACAACAATTCTATTTTTACCACATGATAAGGATTATATGTGTCCTGTGCATTTATTACATGTAAAGTAAAATCACCAAATCCTATCTCAGTACTGACAAACTCAAAAGCCACCAGAAGTATTGTTTCATAATAACAAGTATATGTCTTGCATAATTGAGTAATGTTGATAACTGCCCTTTTCATTTATTGAGAGCTTAACTTGTGCTGTATATCCAATATTATTCAGTTGTTTAGATACTGTTTTAAGTGTACTGTGATTCTGACCTGTGATTGTACATTTCGGTCATTGTTAATTTTTCGGTTGTTTTTTTTCTTTATTTAGGTGTTTCGACCCCTATTTTTAATAAGCGGTGGGTCTCATCAGTGGTCAACCGCTTTTGTTATTGCAAATTGACTATATTTAATTCACAATACTTTATGTTGGACCATACACCCATTTATTGCACCAATTTACCATTTCTATTTTATGTTGTTCTCATGAACTTTTTAACTGTAGAGAATAGGAGACTGACTCTAATTTTTTAGTAATTCTTGTAAATTCTTGCTCCTTCTGTAAGCAACTATCGGTGGAGATTTAAATATATCCTTGCACCTTTGATTTTGTTGGAGTAGATGCCAATGTTGCAACAATTTTCTTTTAATATTCTTGATTGTCGGATTGTATTTTGTTACAAACACTATGCTTTTCTTTTTTTTGTGAGTTTTTGTCCTCTAGTAAATTTTGTCTGTCTAATGTTATTGTTTCTCTGATTATGTTGTCTATTTCAGTTTCTTTGTATCCCCTCTTAAGGAGTCTTATTTTGAAAGCCTCTATGATTAGTTTTAGTTCTTTTTGATTGTTTGTATTTCTAATATGGCGGATAATTTCGCCCTTTATGAATGCACCAAAGACGCCTTTAGGATGCGAACTGGACCTCTCTAGAAACTGGAAAGTGTCTGTCTTTTTAGTAAATGTTTTCATATCAAGAGTTCCATTTAGCTCAAATCTCTCTCCTTTGTATATTAAGGTATCCAAAAATACAATCTCAGATTTTGAGATCTCGTAAGTAAATTTCAGGTGTCTATGGCTAGAGTTGGCTATTTGGAAGAGCTGATGTATTTCCTGCTCTTGACCCTTGTATAAGAGAAAGCCGTCCTCTCTGTATCTTGTACAAAAAATAATGTTATTTTTGTGCTCAAAATTTTGTAGAATGTGTTCCAAAATTTCGAACATTCTTATGTCTGCTAGCTCTGCAGATGCTGATCCGCCCATTGGTACACCTGTTTTCTGTCTGTACATTTTATCGTTGAATGTGAACTCATTGTTTTCAAGGATTATTTTCAATAATTCCTGTAACGTGTCTTTTGTAGGGATTTTGATGGTATAGCTGTTTCTATCAATTTTAGCAAATGCCCTATTTGTTGCTTCCAGGATTTCTCCAGTTTCCAAATTTGTGTACATATTTGAGGTGTCAAACGTCACTAATATTACATTGCTTGGTGCATTTTGGCTTTCTATTTTCCGGATAAAATGCATATGTGTATTGATTTTGCACTATTGGAAGAAGGATGTAATCGATAAAATGTCCAATATTGTGCATTGGTGTGCCGCAAAGGCTAACTATTGGTCTTCCTATGATTGGAAATTGGTTTCGTATTTCCTCATTTACTTCCATTTGCTGTAAAATATCTGCTGGTATTTTGTGAATTTTCGGGAGCATGAAAAACCTACCTAGTCTTTTATTTCTTTTAGATTTTGATTTAAGTATTTGTAGGTTTCTTGATCTTGTTGCTTCCCTTTGTATGCAAGTTCAATGATATTAGAGGCAATCTTTGTGTATTCGTCTATATTAGATTTATCTATTTCTTCATAGTAAGTAATATTCTCTAATTGTCTCCGTCCTTCAGTGTTATAATTGTTTATATCTAGAACGCAAAGAGTAGAATTTTTATCTGCTTTTCGTATAATAATGTTTTTATTTGATTTCAACTCTTTGAGGGCATTCCATTCATTTGTAGTAATATTTGAAATATGTTTGTGCTTTTCTATCTTGCTCATTTCATATTTGGTTGCAAACAGATAGTTTTCTAAAGCCTCGCACGAGTATTTAGGTTTGAAACCTGTGTTCAAATAGAATGGATGTATATTATTTTCTTTGTCAGTTTCATATAGATAAGTGCAACGCATTCGTCTTTCATATTCATTAAAGACTCTCATTAAACGTATTGTAGATCTCTTTGGATTAAGTTTGGGTGTCGGTATGAATTTCACCCCTTTCGCTAATAGCATTATTTCGTCGTTGGTAAGAGTGTGAGATGACAAGTTTTTTACATACTGTCTAGCATTTTTTATTTTTGTTGCTAGTTTAGAAGAGAGCCATTCTTTTTTCTTTTGAATTGCTAATTTCAATTTGTTATTTTCTTTTCTTTTCTTCGATTTTCTGAAGAATCTTCTAGCCATTGCTTAAAATATAATGATGGCTTACACGTCGATATTATTTATTCGACTTTCTATTTGCTGTAGTCAATATTATGACCAGCTTTTTTATGTGTATTTCAGTATTTGACTGAATATACTTTCTAGATATTTTCACACTCGTTTGAAATGTGTGTAGACATGTGGAGATGTACTTAACATCTAATATGATATTAGAGAAATTTCTAAATTCTGATCGGCTGTAGGCGTGTCCTATACACGTGTAAGATAGCAGACGATGCGTGGTTGGTAGTTTAATAATTAAAGGCTTGTACTAAGTTGTTGCATTATATTTAATTCGTATCCATAATTATTGATTGGCATTTTGTTTATTTTTGAATGGAATATTTGTGACATCTTATAAATATAAAGAAATATTTTCGGTATTAATGTCCTATCCTTTACTATTTATAAATAGTATGATGGGAATTGATGCCAGTGACCTTGTCTTGGTACTGAAGGTTGTATAATGACAAGTGTTTCCTGTTTCTTGTGATAAATTATCATTATAATTGTTCTTGTGTGGTCGATAGGTGCAATAAATTTGAGTGTGGAATGTCCAACAGTATTGTGAAATTTCTTTGCAAAACATTTTTTGACCATCGTCCTTGTTTATTGTTTTATTTAATTTTTTTTATGAATTAATTTTTTTAATTTTAATTTCCAATGCTTGCGCACCTTGTGGCAATATGAATTGTAGATTTTCATCCTATAGAATTGTGAAATATTGTGGAATTTCATGCACTGTTCCTTTTCCTTTTTATTTTTCTTTGTTTTAGTATCCTTGTTTCTTGTTTTATTGGAGATTTATTTATGAAATCATTTTTTGCTATTATACACAAATGTAATTTCTAATACATGCCCACCTTGTGGCTATATGAATTGTAGATTTTTACTCTATGGAATAGTGAAATACTCTAGAATTTCATGCGCTATTCCATATCTTTCTAATTGTTTACTGTTTTGATATTCCGGCTTCATATTATGCCCTACAATAAAACCGGTGACTTAATCATTTCCCAGTACTAAGAGATCTCCACACCGTTCCCAGTGTAAGATACTTGTTGTAGCTATGCTACACTAAACATTTGTAAAGTAAAATCACCAAATCCTATCTCAGTACTGACAAACTCAAAAGCCACCAGAAGTATTGTTTCATAATAACAAGTATATGTCTTGCATAATTGAGTAATGTTGATAACTGCCCTTTTCATTTATTGAGAGCTTAACTTGTGCTGTATATCCAATATTATTCAGTTGTTTAGATACTGTTTTAAGTGTACTGTGATTCTGACCTGTGATTGTACATTTCGGTCATTGTTAATTTTTCGGTTGTTTTTTTTTTCTTTATTTAGGTGTTTCGACCCCTATTTTTAATAAGCGGTGGGTCTCATCAGTGGTCAACCGCTTTTGTTATTGCAAATTGACTATATTTAATTCACAATACTTTATGTTGGACCATACACCCATTTATTGCACCAATTTACCATTTCTATTTTATGTTGTTCTCATGAACTTTTTAACTGTAGAGAATAGGAGACTGACCCTTATTTTTTAGTAATTCTTGTAAATTCTTGCTCCTACTGTAAGCAACTATCGGTGGAGATTTAAATATATCTTTGCACCTTTCTGCGTCGTTGTGGTGGTTTCATTTTGTAAAATCCAAGGATGATTCCAACGGATTACAAATTGGCGTTTGAAGAAAAATGTCGTGTGTGCTCGCTTACTGACATCAGACCACAATTAATTCCCTTTACTCGTGGTATACGAATATAGTTCCAAGTAATAAAATATCTAATTTTTTTACGATTTTTTTTCTGTCACTTGTGTTGAAAATCTTAATATTTTTTCGTGTTTATATGATAGTAGAAGGGCTGAACTTTATTGTAAACACGGTATTTATTAGATTTTGTAGAAAGGAAGTTGTGATGAGGAAAAAGTTCAAAGGTTAAAAATTGTGTTCATTTTGAGATTTTGGTCACTGATCATACCCCATGGTTGTTTATGATGTTGCCACGGAAAAAAACAGCGATGGATTTTTCTGATTTTGGGATATGTTTCTCTTCTGACATCATATATTATGTGGTGCGAGTTTCATTTCAATAATGCCGGTGCGATTTTTTTAATATGTCTTTATTTTTACAAAGAAAGCACGGGAAAAATAATTGTGGTCTGAGGCCTACTAGCAAAACATGTGATTTTGGTGAGAGTAAATGTAAAACGACATACGGAAAACCAAATCTCCGGAAATTCTAAAATCATTTACAAAAGCAACAAAAATTATTCCTTCACGTTTATTAAAGCTGTTTATCTTAATATGATAAACACAATTATTTTTATGTACATGCTTTGCCACAATGATTAACTATAATTTTAAGTCCTCTTGCATATGCTTGATACTTCTTCGGATGTAACATCTGTTTAAACAAATATCAAAATAAGTGGTATTATCCATCTAAGCATGATTGCTTGTAACATTTGAACTCAAAATGCAGCTACACAATACAATACAAAATAATAATAATAATAATAATTTGTCGGTCATTTTTTTCCCTTGTGACATTCTCTTTATTAACTTTCTTGAGTCCGATATTCCATTTGCATTTGTCTGCTTTCAACGATCGGGAAAACGTAAAACACATCAATTTTGAAATCAAATACTGACAAAAGTATAATTCTGATTATTTTAGGACTGCAGCAAGCAACTAAAATGAAATTTCAAACAAAAAATAAGGGCACCAGATGTAACATGTCCATCGCCTAGAAAACAAATACAGTAAAAAATAGAACTCGTAGACCCATTTCTAATCAGAAACTGCGAAATTGACTAACATGAGCCCGTTGTGAAATGAATGTGGAATGAAAATACAATTCAAGGGCAAATAATGGAGATAATCGAGCTTCTCCTTTTCGTCAGAAACCACCAGCTAGACTGACAGACGGTCAGAAAATGAAAGCTTTTTCAGGGGGACAGAACTTACTATAATATCGGATCATCAACAACACAAATAAGTACCTTTCTGTTTTAAGGATTTGTATGCATGCGAATACCCAAACGTTGTGCACGATATTGCGACACTTTCTTTATAGACATACAATGTACCTCAAATGCCATTATAATATACCTCCTTGTCCATTCCGAATAATTAAGATGGCTTCAGGACATACCACTCTCCGGATGAAGATTTTATTGTTTTCGTTTTGCGCTGAACACAAGAAAAATATTTGACATCAACAGGATAATTGGAAGGCATCTTCGGCTTATTAAAGTTTAAGGGAACATTCAGAGTGACCAGAAAGCGAGTTGCATATAAAGAACTGCAGCAGTGATAATAACAAGCACCCAGTGTATCTTTACCACAGTAAACAGACCCTTAATGAGGGACAAACACATCCTAAAATCGTAAAATCAACAGCAACAATGGGTGATGATAATACTAATAGCTCACATTGGCAGTTTGTGCCAGGTAAGTGAAAAGACGAGCAAATATTTGTAAAACTCAAATCTGTGCCCTGACGCAAACCTGTGTCCATCCGCTAATCTGTGTCCAATTTTGTCGTCACACTATACAAATTTTGAAAGTATATCTTATGACGTCATGGTATGCTCAAATCTATGTCCTTTTGAAAAATCTCAAATCTGTGTCCTTTTTAACCCTCAAATCTGTGTCCATTAACTAAACTGTCATTTGTGAGGAAAAATGAACCAAAATTGGTGACTTCAAGATGAACAACATCAATAAAAACGTTTATTCATTCTCTAAGTCATGTAGAAATACAACCAAAACTCAAATCAAACATGTAGTGCATTTTACGCAAGGAGGGGCGAATTAATGCTGGCAACTAAAAGATCATAAAGAACAACAATTCTATTTTTACCACATGATAAGGATTATATGTTTCTTGTGCATTTATTACATGTAACAAAGACTGGTGTAAATAAAAGTCAGAAAATGATTCATTGATCATAGGTTTTCTACGTCAATTTTTAAAAACATTTTTTTCATCTTTCAAATTGATTGTTATAAATTCGACTTACAACTAATGTGTGAATGCGCTAACTGGCTAACTTCATTAACATAAACAGGTAATATTGTTTATTTTCGACTTAGTCATAACTGATAATGGCTAATCGGTATTCTAGGTTTTCATTAATATTTTGTTGTAAGACATGTTGTCATTGATGTTTTAACATACTTCCTCCTTTCAGAAACCATTAGTACAACACTGTACAGCCTTGCAAATATTAGGTGTACATGTTATATTCTGTCGGTTATCTGAAATCAACTCTAACGGATATAACGTTTAATATCGAAAATTTGTGGATAAAAAAAAACGCTGGTTTTATAAATTGATACATCTTTAAAATGGCGCATATTTAGCTTCCGTGGAAACCTAGAGTTTAAAAGATACATCAATACGGTTTGTTGCAGCATTTTCTTTGACATTCAAAGCTTTTTGTCCAGTAACATGTATATTGTTTGGTAAAGACTTTGTATGTAAACTTTGGCCATGAATTGAGATGAGAGAGTTTTGAAGGGATTTAGCCTTCAGCTTCTGGCTATTTACAGAAAGTTTGAAACATTTTAACTTCAAACTATTTATTTTCAAGATTTGACTTTTGATTTCTGACTTTCGAGTTTTTATTGTCTACTTACACTATCACCATTTAAAAAATGGTCATATAATATGGCTAGCTTGTATTGAAATTACCATGTCTTATTACACTTCTTTCCTACAAGCATAGCATTGTCCATACTTTAACATTCTGTGGTTACAGTTAATATTATAGGTAATGGTAAAGCTTAGTAAGGGTCATGACAGGGGTTGATTCTTCATCGGGAATGGTGTCAAAATCTTTCGCCGCCAGCGTATGACATCATATGTTTCTGATGACACCTCCCTCATACTGACGTCAAATGTTCGCGAAAGACAGATTAGGTGAAAAATAGACACAGATTTGCGACACAAATGGACACAGATTTATGATGTCTGTGACGTCAGTTTTTGACATAGATTTGCAAAAGGACACAGATTTGCGACAGGACACAGATTTGAGTCTTACATATATATTTGATGAACGACATTTTGTTGCCTCTCAAATACATCGAAAATCTTTGTTTGAACAAGAGAGATTGTTTAAAAGCTATATACATAAATCAAAGTCAACATTTTTCATAGATGAAGGTTTAAGATAAAAGGCGATTCAAACAAAATCTTTCCCGGAGTCTCTTTCCCACGTATACCTTCTATTAATTACCAAATTGGGTGTGTTATACTGTAACCATAGACTGAATGTGACATCCTATTGCATGTTGCATTACTTTTATTACCCTTTTATGTAGAACAAATACACACCAGATATCTGGATACAAATTCCACGAGGTAATGTTGCACCCACCGCCATTGATAATACTTTTTCTTTGATGTTTTCGATCCAAATTCAACGTACGTAGCTGCTCGATGGAATTTGAGAAAAGGTATGAGCCAACATTTCTCGGAGAATTTGGATAGGGATACCCCGGAGGGATATCCGGCTTTTTAAAACTTCCTAATTGTAAATTATAATGATAAACAATGAATTTCGGACATTACTATGACGTAAAGAACTTTCAAACAAAAGTCCGGACATTTAATAAAAGATCATAACATAATCATTTCAATAAAATGTTCAATTCTCATCAATTACCATCAAAGAGGGAAAAGAAGATAATTCTGAGTTAGGTCTTTGTGTCCAAGATCACTATTTGCAGAAAATTCTGAGTAATGTCTTTTTGTATCTGTGATCGTTGATTCTAGTATTGTTTCTATGTACATTAGTTTTATTATGTTGTAAACAAAAGAATTAAATTATTGTGTCTTTAAATAATGTAAGAGGAATTCCTTTAAAATCAATACGTCTTATCTATGTAATTAATTCAATTTTCTCCCCCGGTAAGAATAAAGTCCAAAGTACAACTTTAAAAAGCTTGAATTACAAATTATGTTGTTTCATAAAGTGCAATGAATTAAATGAATCTGAATTTCAGAAAAGTAGGCACATATTCAACAACCTGCTAAAAAAAAAAAAAAAAAAAAAAAAAAAAAAAAAAAATAATAATAATAATAATTAAACGGTCAATTGTTCAGAGAACAATTGCAAGGTCTTTCACCAGTTTTCACCACGATTACATGTTAAAGTTTGTTTTTGTTTTCTATTTTTGTCAAAAAAGTTATGTAAACAAAAGTTTTTTGACCAACCATGAATGTAGATCTAGATGAAAGGAGTATTTTTGCCACACAATGTTTTCATAAATTTTTTATTGTTTCCGAGATATAGCAATAACAAAATTTCGAATGGCGGACGAAATTTTTTTTTGACTAACCAGAAATGTAGACCTTCATGTGAGGAGTAGTTTTGCAACAGAATGTGTTCATAAATTTTTTATCGTTTCCGAGATATCGCGATAACAAAATTTCGAATGGCGGCTATTTTGAAAATGGCGGACGAAAATTTTTTTTGACCAACCAAAAATGTAGATCTTTATGAAAGGAGTATTTTTGCAACACAATGTTTTTATAAATTTTTTATCGTTTCCAAGATATCGCGATAACAAAATTTTGAATGGCGTCCATTTTAAAAATGGCGGACGAAAATTTTTTTTTGACCAACCAGAAATGTAGATCTTTATGAGAGGAGTATTTTTGCAACAGAATGTTTTCATAAATTTTTTATCGTTTCCAAGATATCGCGATAACAAAATTCCGAATGGAGGCCATTTTCAAAATGGCGGACGAAAAATTTTTTTTACCAACCATAAATGTAGATCTAGAAAAAAGGAGTATTTTTGCCACACAATGTTTTCATAAATTTTTTATTGTTTCCGAGATATAGCAATAACAAAATTTCGAATGGCGGCCATTTTGAAAATGGCGGACGAAA
>MJUU01066443.1:7234-36739 GCA_002080025.1 Modiolus philippinarum | reverse complement strand
CCCTGGTGTACATTTCAGTAGAGGTGACCCACCCTGGCAATTGGCGAGGGCGAAGCTGAGGGCAATGGCTATCATTTGACCAGCGGTCGACAAAAGCTTTGCCGTAGGAAACTTTTGAGAGCATTTCAAACTTGGTGCAAAATTCAGTCTTGGGGCCGACTTTCGACCCCTGGTGTACATTTCAGTAGAGGTGACCCACCCTGGCAATTGGCGATGATGAAGCTGAGGGCAATGCCTATCATTTAACCAGCGGTCGACAAAAGCTTTGCCGTAGGAAACTTTTGAGAGCATTTCAAACTTGGTGCAAAATTAAGTCTTGGGGCCGACTTTCGACCCCTGGTGTACATTTCAGTAGAGGTGACCCACCCTGGCAATTGGCGAGGGCGAAGCTGAGGGCAATAGCTATCATTTGACCAGAGGTCGACAAAAGCTTTGCCGTAGGAAACTTTTGAGAGCATTTCAAACTTGGTGCAAAATTAAGTCTTGGGGCCGACTTTCGACCCCTGGTGTACATTTCAGTAGAGGTGACCCACCCTGGCAATTGGCGAGGGCGATGCTGAGGGCAATGGCTATCATTTGATTAGAGGTCGACAAAAGATTTGCCGTAGGAAACCTTTGAGAGCATTTCAAACTTGGTGCAAAATTAAGTCTTTGGGCCGACTTTCGACCCCTGTTGTACATTTCAGTAGAGGTGAGCCACCCTTGCAATTGGCGATGATGAAGCTGAGGACAATGGCTATCATTTAACCAGCGGTCGTCAAAAGCTTTGCCGTAGGAAACTTTTTTAAGCATTTCAAACTTGGTGCAAAATTCAGTCTTGGGGCCGACTTTCGACCCCTGGTGTACATTTCAGTAGAGGTGACCCACCCTGGCAATTGGCGAGGGCGAAGCTGAGGGCAATGGCTATCATATGGTTAGAGGTCGACAAAAGCTTTGCCGTAGGAAACTTTTGAGAGCATTTCAAACTTGGTGCAAAATTCAGTCTTGGGGCCGACTTTCGACCCCTGTTGTACATTTCAGTAGAGGTGACCCATCCTGGCAATTGGCGAGGGTAAAGCCTAGGGGAATGACTAGCGTCCAAAATAAGCTTTGCCGTAGGTTTACAAGATAATGGCAGGCTTGACATTGATCCCCTGCTGCCAACTTCATATTAGGTGACCCACCCAGTCAGTTTGGGAAGTGGAAGACATTGGCTGTAGCTAATTTACCAATAAGGGGTTTCTAAAGCTTTGCCCGATGAAACTTTTGAGAAACATTCAAAGTAGTATACAAGAGGTGATCAGGGCCGACTGTGAACCCTCTTGCGTCGACTTCATAAGAGGTCATCCACCAAGGCGGTTTGGAAAGTAGAAGGCATTGTCTGAATCTATATATTCACGAATGGATTTCAAAAGCTTTGCCGAAGTAAACTTTTAAGAAACGTGCATAGTAGGTACTCAAGAGATGGTCAGGACCGACTTTGGACCCCTGGTGTCGACTTCGTAAGAGGTGACCCACCCAACCAGATGAAAAAAGAACTGGTTCTGGACAGAGAACAACACTAGGAAAGAAACTTCCTATTGATTTAATACCTTCACTTCTACTGTCTGACGTCCATTTGATCAGAAATCAACATAAATGTTGCAATTGGCTAAAAAATCCTTTAAATATAACCTTTCAAATAAAATAATATCGTCAATATTTTTGAATCTATAACTGTACAAACACTTCTTTGGAACTATTTTGTCAACAGTAAGGACTTCATGTGCTCAATTGGTTTCCGAATAAATTCTTCAATCGTAGCTAGGAAGTTGGATTTCCAACCCATATAATTCTCTAGGTTTTCTTTAAACTTTGTTAAGCCCGTAGACATGGACATCTGTAGCAGTAACTTCGTTAACACACCGAGGTTGCCCGGCATCTGGTCTGCTTTGACCAGTAAATGTCATATCTTTGATTTGTGCATGTTGCACTGCCGGTGTGAACTGGGGTGCATTGGCATTTAAGGTTGACCTGACATGTCCAGTTTCCGGAGTTGTCCTCTTTTGCGTGTCATACCTTATTGATACGGGCTTCTTTGATTTAACCTCTTGGTTATTTAACCCTGACCATGCTGACACCACTTTTGGTTTCGAACTAGTAAGGTGTTGTCATGGTTTACTCTGCGGAGTCATAGACTGTATATTTTCGGGGAACCAAAAAAAAACATCGCTGGAGGTCGAGTATCAGGAATTGTATAGGCAACATTCTTAGATTTTGTTACTTCAGGTTACATCCTGTTCGGTTGCCTTTAGGAAACTTCTCTCAGGTGTGTCGATATTCTCGGGCATTTCAGGTTTAACCGTACTAGCCTGATCAGTAATGAATTCTTTTACAAGCAGCATGGAGTCTATAGTCTGTTCTGGCAGAACTTTGTCCAGATCTGTTTAATTTCGGTCTATTCCTTAAATTCGGCCTGTTGTTTTAGAAGTTGTGCCTGGTGTGTGTGTGTGTTTTTTCGTTTTTTTTTTGTTTTTTGTTTTTTGCAAAGAGCATTTTCGCTCTGGACCCTTCTGCCTCTGCTGGTTTTTGTTTTGCCGATCTTTCTGTGCTTTTCGAATAAGCGTTTTTTTTTTAACTCCGGTATTACAATTAAATTATAAATAGTCAAAATCCATACACCCTTTGTTGTTATCAATTAGTAAAATGAGTTCATGCAGCGAAATTAATGATTTGTCTAACCAAAAGAACAAATTTCTTTACCATAACTTTGATATTACTATCCAAATGAGTCGATAATATTAGGTTAAGGAAGTAGTATGAAAATATCAATTCTACACCGCCGTCACTTTGAAGGGGAAATCCTGCAAACGGATGGCATCCCTATTGAGCATAGAGTAGATACAAGAATGGCATATGTATTAGCTGGTGGATAAGCCGCCCCAGAGGATAAGGACACCCTAAAGAGAGGTGTGTCAGATCCCCAGATTGAAATAAACAAAAGAATTTCATCCAGAAGTTATAAGATGGATCACAATTCTGACTTTTTCACTGAAATCAAGGTGACCAGATTTAGTCTTTCACTAGTCATACCCAGCCCTTATTGATTCGTAAGAGACATATCTCCACACCCCCGTCCAAAACCGTCACCTTCGCGGACGAACCATCTATCAAGATTTTTCAGATGACAAAATACCGAGGTTACTGTGAATTAAGGTTCTGCATATGCGCATTTCACAAATATGAAATTATCAAAAAACAAAGGCAGCAGTAGTGCTGCAATGCCCAAACGTGACGCAGATTCCCAGCTCTGCCAAAATTGCGGTGCGGAGGACGTCAGGACGCGATTTGAGCATCAACCAGGGGAGCAGAAGACCACCTGCGGCGTCCTACACAAGAGGGAGAAGGTGCAGTCCTGCAATAGCAAAACCAGAAGGGATGGTTTCTCCTGGAGAAATAACAAGCAACCTCTCCATCTGGAGGAGAAGACCATACCAGTCGAGGATAAGATGGTGATAAAAGGAAGCATGAAGACTCTCCGTCAAGTATGAGGGTCTGACTGACTGAGGGGGTCGATAGCCAGAACAAGGAGGTCTTGGTAAAGCTCATGGAGGAGAAAACCACCCTTTTATTCATCCGTCAGGTAGTCTTCAGCAAGAAGAGATGATCTGCCCAAGGTGGCGGAAGAGAACATTAAAAGTCGAGGATGAGATCAAGGTCACCGATCGGCGGGAAGCTCTAAATGGGGTTTTTGCACTGTCGTCATCGGACCCGCAACGAGGCACGATATGACCACTTTTCTGAAGGTAAGTCGGAGAACCATCACCAGTGCCATCTCGAACGTACTCCACGAAAAGAAGGGATTGAAGGTGTACCTAGTGCTTCTAGCAGAGATGGTGAATACCAAACTCGTGACCGGAAAAAAATTTCCTACGTCACCCTCCCTTCAGATCACGCACGACAATCATCACGGAATCTGACGACCTCGAACTGGAGATCCCCGGCCCTCCATGATGGGGAAGGTCAAGGAAAGGATGGCGAGGTACATGCAAGAAGGAAGCGGGAGGACCTTTTGGCTAGTCCCGAAGCTGGAAATCCATCTCGACCAATTCCAGCCGCTTAAGTGGAGGGGGTTCCTTCATACCAACCCCATCAGCTTCGCGAAAAAGAAGGCGATATTAATGTGAGAAATGATGACAACCGCCGCTTACATTGGGCTGTGCTTGCGGCCCTTCATCAGGATGAAGTAGATGGCAATCATGCCTACTGCGTAGCTCAGTACAAGAGATCGGGGATGATCTAAGATTCGAAGGCATCGACTTCCCAGTCTCGCTCTAGGCGATGGATAAATTCGAGAGGCAGAATTCCTCTATTAACGAGAGGATCTCCAGATATTTAAGAATACGGCCCCATCCACGTAGATCTCCTTTTCCTAACCCACGAAGGCAAGCACCATTACCGCTGGATCAAAAGCTTATCACGCCTTTTGACAGCACAGATCACAAATCAAGATGGGCAGGCTTAATTTTGCCATAGGTGCTTGTGCCGTTTTACCTAGCAGGAATGTCTTGACGAGCATATGGAATATTGCAGCAAGAAGGATGCGGTCAGAATCGAGATGTCGAAAGAAGGATCCACCACGACAAGACGCCGATGAGAGTCCCGTTCGTTATGCTTTGTATTATTATTTCTGAATACCATTGTGTCAAGAAAGTTTATCAGAATAGTGTTCAGGGTGCTTCACAGAGAAGATCGACACCTACCAGCAGGATCCATCGTACTCCTTCACGAAAGCCTACCAACTACAGCGGTCATCGGGCTTCTGTTATCACGTAAAGTACGCCCACGGGTACTACAAGGAATTGGTCATCTACTGCTGGGAAAATGCTGCCGAGAAATTCGTGCAGTACATCGAGGAGGAAATGCGAGCGACCGGTAAGCTATACAGGGAGACCAATCCCATGATGATGACCGACGACAGCTTCGAAGAAAGCACGCACTGACACATTTGCGGGGATGAATTGGGAGGGTATTAGATCAAGGACAACGACCACCTCATTTGGAAGAATCGTGGCGCAGTATAAAACCAGTGAAATCTGTATTTCCAGCATCCATGGTGTGTCCCCATCATCTTCTACAATTTGATTTGGTATGACGCCCACGCCAAGGAGCTTGGATGCACGAGGGTAAAATCGACTGCATCCCGAATACCTACAGCTTCTCCAAGCAAGTGGTCAATCTTGAGATGAGGTTCATCGACTAGATAAGATTCATGCTATTCGCTTAATAATCTAGCCAGGAACCTCATCCCGACCAATTCAAGACCATGAAAGCAAGATTTCAACCATATCTGCAGGGATGAGTACGAGAAGCTGCATTTAAAGCTCCTTCATATAAATTTATGATGCCTTTAGTAGTGACTCAGGGTTACTGCAGGATGTATGCAATCGGTGGACGAGGTCTATTCGACACCATCGCAAGTGTGGCCGGATGAGAATTGACCTCCTTTGCAGCGAAGACGTTGGGAAGCAAGGCCGTAAGCGCTGCTTCCAATGCAGACCTGAATGGTTTGGAGAATGGAGCGACGAAGTCCATCGAGTGATGCGCTCCTTTGCAGCGAAGACGTTGGGAAGCAAGGCCGTAAGCGCCGCTTCCAATGCAGCTCTGAATGGTTTGGAGAATGAAGCGACGAATCCATCTAGTGATGCGCAAAAAGAATCAACCGGGGCACCAACCGCCGACGAGACCAAGAGGACATTCCAGCAGCAAGTCTGTCTCAATAATCTCATCTCGGGTGGGGACATCGCCACCAGCAAGGACCTCGTCCGGCGCTATAAATAAATATATGATGGCCAATATGCTTACTTTCTGATACCTGATACTCTTGGACTGACGTTCGATGAAAGTCTCCAAGAGTATCAGGTTCACGAGTGCGAACCTGAAGCCGGTGCTAGTTGAATAATGCCCGTGAGGAGATACCCATCAATATCGAGACGACCAACGATCTTTTCCTCCCTCCCGCCGAAAGCTATCGTTTGATGGAAGCCGGCTCCTAAAGAACGATTGGATCACCTGCAGACCTGATATCGCTCGTCCAAAAACGGTACCATGTATTTATTTCGCAGCATCAGCTACCGACTCTCAGGCAAAAAGATTGCGCACCTCAACGACTCCGGCATCCCCACCACCATGCTGGTGATGCTTACTTACCCCGACCACTACTCCAAAGCGCAAGGCCTTAACCAGCTAAGGTTCAGGGATTCCACGGACGAGGCTGGCGAAGATAACGTTGAATTTGCAGCAGGCCGCGGCAATATCATCAAACCAAGCAGCAAGGGATCGTTTTCCTTCTTCATCCCACTCAAGCACGTCTTCTGTTTTACCCAGTGTTACCATAATGTTTATGGATTCAAACATGGGCTCTCCCTATTTTCGGATGCCGATTCGGTGCTGAGAGCTGCCGCTGTCAACGACGTGGCCAAAGTAGTCGTGAACAAGGTCTCCTGGTTCGTTCCCCACATCAGCCCTTCCAATGAAAAGAAGCTGCAGCCCTATAAGACCAAATTCCATTGCGGATTTTGCATGGAGCAGTGCAATTCCATTGACGTGCCTAGACCCTCCAAATTTAGTGGCGTCTAGCCGATAAAAGCAGGCTTGAGATACCTCGATGGATCATCGTCGGATAGGACAAACATGAAAGCGTAGAATATTGCGATGTTCTTGTAGTTGAAGTCTATTTAGTTCGAAGCTAAAGCACATGGTTCCATTACTGGAAGAACAATTCGATGCTGGCAGCTTTCGTGCCTACCCTACAATAACTCAAAACGATCATGAGTTAATGAGATAGTTCTCCTTGACAGAGCAAGAGAGCAGCGTGCTGAAATCCTTTTAGATAGCGCTTGCTACAGCAGCTTGTAGATCCTTGTAGATTAAAAAACACGTAGAACTGATCATCGAATCATTTATCGTGCAAGAGCATGTTGTTCATCAGCCATCTTTCCAGCATTACTTTCCAAAAACAGGTTGACCGCTTAAGCGATGCTTTCAACGTGAACAGATCTCACTTACGTATACCCCCGCTCCCCCATTTGAACCCAAAAATAAACTTAAAAAATATCAAGTAAAATCACATTTTAAAACAACTGGTGCACAATAGCGTTATTTGTACTGAAGAGGTCTGATGTCGCCATAAAGTGTGTACCTTTATTGCAGACGGAAGACTGGACAGATGGACAGACGAACGGACACCATAATCACTACATACCACCCCGCTTAAACGGAGGGTATAACAATGAAAGGATGAAATATCAAAAGACTGACACAGTAGACTTCAGTGCAACAATACATATCAGTCGGCTACGACAGCAGGTTAAGAAATGTGTCATGTTTGTAGGGAGACAGGAAAGGATCACTGAAGCCTCTCGAAAAACATTTGCCCCGCCAATATTTTAACGAAAGAGGAGCAAGCTGAGAGAGAGCTTGTACTCTTGATGGTACTCCATGAACTCTTGATGGTACTCCAAAGGGCTGGTCAAACCCATTAAAGAGATATATGAAACTTCTACCAGCACGAACTCTGACCACGACCATCCAAAACTTTATTCCCGACAACAGCAAGGCGGAAACATTTCAGAAATGCAAATTGAACGCTTGGATTATATAAGAAGCATCATCAAATCGAATCGTCGTAGTTGCATAAAATACAGTAAATTTCGTTATGCTGTACACGTGTTTCAAGGAGTAAACTCTCATCAGCAGCATTAGAATCAAATATAAAGGAAAGCCAAAATCCAAAAGTAGTAAAAAGTACTCAGCACTAGACAATTAAGAAGCTCTGACAAAGTCACTGAGTTTTACAATGAGGAGGTCAAACAGCAGCCTCGCAAACATGGAGTTGAGATCTAATCCATTGAATATCAGGAAAAGTCGAGTGTGTTTAACAGGGAATCTCATTTAAACCATGCATTTGGATTGCTGAAATTACAAAAATTAAGCGTCGTTAAATAATGTTAGATATGTGTTATTTTGGTTTGTACAAGTGTTCGTATAAAAATTCCACGATATCAGCAACATATGTTAACATATATTTTACTAATGTCACAGTAACGTAGGAATCATCATACCCAGAGGTAATATCTTCATACTCTTATATTGTTTTGACATTTGGGGAAATTTATAAATTGCTAGTGTTTTATGACGAAAGTGATTACTCAGATATGCATTGCATATTGAGTAACGTAGGAATCATTTATTTTATCTGATGGTACATCTACACAAGAAATGGTATTTCATCACATCTTTGTCATGGAAATGATGGAAGTCCATGCAAACTTTCTTTCAAAAGTAAATTCCTTGGATTTTTTAACAATATTTTTTTCCATTTGTGTCATTTGGTAACGTAGGAATCGGTCACGTAGGAATTTTTTCATAGTTAAGGAAGTATCATCCGAGATCGACTGTAGTCATTTCATAACCAAGTAGTGGAAATTCATAAGTTCTTTGTTTCTTATAAGTACCCAACATTTTAGGCCGATCTGATTTTTTATATCATATTGTTAGAAGACGTATCTTTTTAAGGTATAACTCATATCTTTCGAGAATCAGTTTGACTCCGAGGCAGTTTTTAAGTAGCAGTAACGTAGGAATCATGAAAAATCTTGACAAGTTTTCAATTTATTTCATTTTTTTAATTAAGAAAGTACCATTTAAATCTTTACTTTTACTAGATCTTCATCATGGAAGAAATATAATACGAAACAAAAACGTAATGATTTACTATTTTTAGTAATGAAAAGAAGTCCCAAAAAAACAAAAAAAAAGCAATCGTGACATGCGAACATGCGAATGCGTGACATGCGAATTTTTTCATTGAAACCATACAAAAACACCACAACTTTTCAATAGATCTTGGTGTTGTATTTGTTGTAGATTCATTTGATTCCTATAATTGACAGTAACAAGAAAAAAATCCAACGCTGTACTTTTATTTATAAATATTTTTTGACAGAACGGTTACTTTTGTCAACCACATATGTATGGTTCAAATGAGATACGCTGGAATCGCATCATGGGGAGATGTTCTAATACCTCTCCGCGAACTCCCCAAACCGCATACTTACCTATATTGGGGGGGGGGGGCTAGTTCACAAGAACAACACTGCCAAATACCATTCTATTCAATGACGCCAACAATGCAAGCTAAAAGCAGATATAGGCCAAAGTAAGAATTCTACGAAAACCCACCACCCTTGCAGTTCCCAATAATTTGTATCCGAGACAACGTCCAAACGACGAAAAAAAAACATTCGAAAAGGAACTCCGGCTCCACCGTGTTCAAGGAATTCAATACGTGGAGCCGCCCTCATATCATTCCTAAGGCTTTAACAACGAGAAAAGCAAGGAATAATGAGATAAAAAGGATAACCGAAAACACATGCAATGGCTGAAAAATAGTTACATGTCACGATTTACCAAGGAGCTGCCCCAAAAAAAAACCAAATAAAAGACAACAGACAAACGTAAACAACGATAGGAACTCGGGACATCAAGACTTTGTATCGACATCAGCAAGTTTAGGGTTAAATTCATCAGGGTGTATCTCGCATTTAGAGCTCTCAGTGACATCGAACCCAAAACAGCGTGAAAGAAGTGTATGTTCAGTTGAAGGGATTTCCAAACCTCCTCAACTCACGGATCAAGCAATCTGACTCATGACTAAGCTCCTACAGATAGTCCTTAATGATAAAAAGAGGGCTTCAGTTAATCTTAATATAAATGATAATGTATTGGAAAGGTGAGCTGCAAAGGTAGAATATATCATTCTGAACGCCAACAATGATGAAATCACTCTCTTTTAAAACCTGTAAATAAAGGAAAACCCAGCTAGGTCTACAGATATGTGCAACACTATTATCTATATACTCTTAATCTAAATAAGTTAGCTGCATAGTACTGGAAGAAGTCCTCTTACAGGGCCCACTCGAATGCAGAATAAGAGTAAGCCGTTTAAGCCCTCGGATTTCTTCGAATCTTGAACCGTTGTAGAAGATGGTGTACCTCATACGACATCGGTAAACGTGGTGCAAAGTCGCCCCTGACCATGTCCTGAGTACTAACTATTTACGCTTCCTCCTGCAAAACTTTTATAATCCCTAGGTGAAAATGAATCTTCAGCAAAATCTATAGATTTTCAAACTGCCAGGACGGGTTACAACTAATGAAGTTGGACCTAAGGCCCTTACAATCTCTTGAGTACATACTATCAACACTTTTAAAGTTTCCTCGGAAGGTTTTGATATACATTGGTAAAAAAAGCTAAGCAATATCTTAATCTTCAAAATCACATGGTGGGTCCAAATTTATTAAGTCGGTCCAACTCACTATTTTGCAGCAATTTTTAACTGCTCTCAAAAGTTTGAAACAACTAACTTTTTGTCGATCGTTCGTCCATTGAAAGTCATTGCCATCAGCTTTGCCCTCGTCAATTGCCTTGGTAAACCACCTCTACTGAAATGTACACCAGGGGTCGAAAGTCGGCCCCAAGACTGAATTTTGCACCAAGTTTGAAATGCTCTCAAAAGTTTCCTACGGCAAAGCTTTTGTAGACCGCTGGTCAAATGATAGCCATTGCCCTCAGCTTCGCCCTCGCTAATTGCCAGGGTGGGTCACCTTTACTGAAATGTACACCAGGGGTCGAAAGTCGGCTTTGAAAAAAAATAGCTGTTTACAGGATGTTACCGTGTGCATTTGCAATTTATGTAACTTGTTGGCACTCAGGTAAAACCAATCTATTTGTGAAATTATTACTTGACGTTACTATTTGTAAGTAAAGTATCCCGGAATGCACGATATCGCCATTATATTGCATCATTATGACCAAATCACTTCTTAAACATCAAATTCTAATTCACATCATACTGCTTTTCAAATTAATTTTCTTCAATGTCTTTTCTTAAAATCGATCCCAAAAACATACCAAAAAGAAAAGAATGAAGTACATGTATAGAAAAAATCTGAAGAAATACACCAAATAAACAAGAACTATATTCGAGGACAACGAAAATCAACGGGACTTTATACCACGAAAATTACAGAGACTTAAAAGGAATCTCGTACCAGTATTATACTAGTATAAGAATGCGTGGTGTTCCGCATATTACGGAACCTATGCTCTTTGTTGCGAGTAAGTGTATGCCGGTTAGTGAATATTCACTCCGCGGTATTTTAAAACAAGCATATAAATTATATACGATGAAATATGTGTTTTTTCTTATTGGTCGCTAAAAATTATTTGAAGTGATTTCTGGTGTTCTTTTTATTTTCGGTTTCCAGACATATCTCCTTATTGGTCGATAGCTTATTGGTCGCTAGTTGTTGGTCGCTAGCTTGAGCCTGGTAACTATAACTAATAAATCAACCAAGTCTCTTTAAAGGTTAATCCTTCACGAGCATCCTTCACGAGCTCAATTGTTCGTTGCATGATCCTTCACGGACAGAAAATAAAAGTTTTTATGTTTTTAATGTTTATACATTGTAAATAGAATTACATGTATTTTGTGTATAAATAAGTTCATTGGTTATAGCAATATCAAAGTTTGTCAGTATCTTGCAAAATAAAGTATATTTCGTAAATAAAATAGACGAAATAACACCTTTTTGACCATATCTTCACGTAGAAAATGTGGGTGAGGAGTCTGCCTTCAACGTTTTTGAGAAAACTATGCATTTTCCAAACATGAATTTAGCATAGATTGAGAGGTATTGTTGAACCATTTTGGCAGACATATTGAAATTTTAGAAATTTATCCTTATAAATAGAATATAATAAATTAATCATTGACCTTCAATGTTTTCCTCGATAGAAAGTGCTTCACGAACCGGTGCCTGATCCATCACGCACCCAATGCAATACTTGACTGCCATTACCTAGTCCTTCACGTGCAATTTTCTCGATAAACGGAATGATGCCTGTGACCATGCCCATATACATCTGTAATTACGCTATGAAAACTAATTACAGCAAAGTTCTATGAAAAAGAGGAATCGGTTCGAAAACAAAGACTCCATTAAAAACCAGTAGGTCATCTAAAATATCTTAAAGGAAGGGATAAAAAATAACAATAGGAAAAAGGTGCATCCTCATAAGTTGATGAACTAGAACTGGTACATGATGCGTAACAATCACAACTTTCACGATCGAACAAAGCACCCCTTAAATTCATATCTATATAACAGGATGTATGATATAGGTAACCGAGTATTTTATATTAATCATTTAATGCAAATTTTCCGATCAAAAAGGAATATGAACAAAATACTTTGACATGTACATGTAGTCATAAGACATAAAATACATGTAGATGAAAAACAGTTTAGAAATAATGACATGTGACCATGAATTTTTATGACCTGTTTTAGCTTAGTTCCAAGACGAGTGAAATGTTATAGAAGAGTGAGTAAACGCGACCGACTTTTTCAAAAAAGTTACGTAAAATTTAGTAATTGCATATCATGTCTCCTCAGTGCACAGATCAAATTAAAATTTTTGAAAGACCATCATCTGAAAGATTACAAAAACAAGATCGAAATCCAATCGAGGAATCAAATATATAACCAAAATCAGCTTAACATTCAATACGAGACTTTCGGGATAGGAACTCTCGTGTAATTGAAGACGACAACGATCGCCTCAGATACCAGTTAGACGGAGTGACTGGATTCTTGGCCTATTGCAATGAATATATACATAAAACACAAAATATTTATGATTTTCAATTGTTCCTGGATGAAAATTTGTTTTACTAAATTTTAATTGACGATTTAAAACAATTAACCTGAAGCGTTACACCAGAATCAATATAAACCACCCTATGCTAACAAAATGTAACAGTATACAGTTATTGACTGGGTCCGAAAACAACAGCTGTTTTGTTTGACCCGAGGACTGAACTGTTGCACGAAGCCGAAGGCTGAGTGCAACAGTTTAGTCAGAGGGTCAAACAAAACAGCTGTTGTTTGAGGACCCAGTCTATAACTGTTTTGTTATACCTTTTCATGTTAAATGAATATGCTCCATTTCATCTGAATACAATTCACGTCGCCAATTTGGTTATGCAGACAACAGGAGATCATGTGATATGGGCGTGATATTTTTTAACCAATCGAAATAAGGCAGGTGGTCAACAGATTGGTGTCGGTCAAGAGACTGAAAACTGTTGACTGGTCAACAGATCGTTTTTGGTTTGAGAAATAAAACAGACAAATTGTCGATATTTCCCCCCAATGCATTTATATAAGGAAAATATTATAAGATATAACAATGTTCATTAGTTAGTGCTTCCTTCTCCCTGTATTGATTTATTGATTCTTTCGTATAGTATCCGAAATTTATTCCGGGTTGAACACTTCTCAGAAGTCCCGTATAGAAATTAATGCTTATGATATAAGGAAACATCAGTTGGATGTCGTTTTTGTTGCTAGTTATAGTAATTCCATCATAGCTTTTGGTATGTTAAGCCCCATTTACATGCAAAAGATTTACACTAGTATGTTAATTTACATGTGTGTAAAACTACACCAGTATGTAAAAGCATTTTGTTATGGATTTACAAGCATTTAATCTGAGGTGTGTATTTAACTTAAAAAGTTTCACACAAGAAGTGAAAAGGGCCGAAAAAAGGTAGAAAAATAAAAGTTTTCATTTCGTCTTTGAAATTTGTATAATGATGGAAAACCTAAAGTTACACTGTATCTTCTTATTTTTTCAGTTAGAGTCCAATTTCGTTTATAATAGGCCAAAAATTCAAAGTCAGACAAAACTGTAAGAGAAGTATGAATTTTATAGGAGTAACAGTTCATTGTGTGTGCGTCAGTTTCATGTTTCCAATGAAGTTGCAAGGCCTTATTCTTCCGCTTCATAGACAGAAACAGTATTTTGCACAATGTGCATTTACATGCCCAAAATACCTACCATGTAAATTTACACAATCATGTGCAAATATACATTTACACTCGCCCCTGACCTCGTGCAAATTTACACCCTTTGTTAAGTTTACACACGTATGTAGTTGCGTTTACGTGCAGTATTTGCACTCAAGTGAAAATTTGCATACATGTACCTATGTAAAAATACACAAGTGTGTAAAACTGTGCATGTAAACGGGGCTTACAATCAAAAAACAGTTTCAGAAATAAATATAACGGATTGCTTATGGTCAAGTTCGGCTAATTTCTGATTAAAATAAACACCAACGAAAAGAAATTCTTACCTAAAACAAAACAAACCAGGAACAGAGATCTCAAAGCAGCTCTACTACAAAAAAATTGCGTCAGGCCACTCTGTGAAATTATCGCACGCTTTTGTTCTCCCTTCGTTCAAGTTGCTCAATATTTTTGTGCATTGATAACATTTTTGTTTTTGTTTTTGTTTTAATATTTCATCTAAAGTCATTTGAAAACGCACAATAAAAATTTTGAAGTATTAAATAATAATATATGTTGAAGACAAGGAAGAGACAAGAGTCCTTTCCTTTTGCTGTCAATTACATGTAGCTTACAAAGCTAGCATACAGATACTTTAAATAAATGTTTTGAATTATTGACACTCATATCCTCATTTTTTATTATTTCTTGGTGAGTTTTTTTTTATAGTACTCCTGAGTGAGTAAAATTTCGAGATCTTGTAGGCTAATATACAAGAATTTTAAACATATTTAGCAAAGGAATAGGAGATAAGATCGCTCTTAGTTCCCATTTTAACCAATCGATTCAAGGATTTGTCAATAGTTTAGTTGTAAGTAAAAATATATGTGACTTTTTCAGTCCAATATTTGGTTGTTTGTTTTATTGTGTATAATGATTTAAATATTATGAAATTATCTATCACAACACCACTTGGATTACAAATAAACAATAAACTTGATAACATGTGGGTGAAACTTCTTCATAGTATCCTAATTATCAAGACATATCAAACATGAGATAAATTTTATCATTTAAAAATGACAACTTAACACCGAAACAAAATCAAAAGTCAACCAAATACTAGACGCGTTGTAAAAGTTTGCCGCTCCACATATAAATGGCGTCTTTCGTGTTTACAGTACTAATGATCCACACTTTAGGTATGTTTTAAATGTCCAATGTCTCGAATAAATTCACATTTAGGAATAATCAAATTCAGCGACGTATTACCATTTCTGACCGTATTTTTAAAGAGATCCAATACATGGTAACTCTTTTTTTAAGGATGGTTCAATTTTCATTTAAACCTAATATGATAATGTAATTGTCAATCACGGGAAGTTTTCTTCCAGTTGGATTAATCTTCAACTTTCATTGATGCGATAAAAAAAAATAAGTACCCCTTTTGAAAAGAATATATACATGAGGCTCTCATGGGCCTGTATCGCTCACTCATAGGTAATTAACAATGAAGGGATATGAAGTAAATGCAAATGAGACAAAATCTCTACAAATACATGGTAAAACACAGCAATTGAACAACGCTTTTATTGTTGTTCTTCATCTTAAATTCAATTTATGTTGCACCCATCTTTCGCCTTGGATGGAAAATGAATATAAGGGGCGCCCATTTGGTTTCCAGGGGGAGGGGGGGTTCGAGGCAAAATCGCCCAAGCCTTCCCTTGAAAATCATATGGTCGTCCCCTTATCAATGCATTATTTAAAAGGGGCAACACCAATATGACCATTGGTGCTGTGGTTTTAGAACAGACTTCTGAATGTATTAATTCAAAAGGGCCCTTTGGAAACTATTCATTGCTGGTGGCAAAGCATCTTATTTTTAATTGTAAGGTCTTGCCAGACTACATGTACAACGTTCAAGCTAAAGTGTGACGTTTGTTACGTTCGCACACGCTGTAGAATTTGCAGAACTTGTCTTGTGGGACGCATTAATAACGTAAGTTCATCTACATACAACGTGCAGACAACTTACCAATAACTTATCTGCAGTGCTCATAAAACGTGTAACACCCGTATGCCAACGTTTCAATTCAAAAGCGTTTTTTTTTCTATAGAATATTTGACGTGTCAAACATACATCATACCTCTGCAATATTTTGACATTTTGACCAGATCATTTGTAAAAGGTCGTTTTGTGCCAAAGTAATATCAAATAAGACACTAATATACCAGAAAAAAGAGAGAAGAGGTAAAGAATGAACAGAACCAAATAAAATCACGAAGTTCAGAGATTTACATGACACGAAGACATAGGCGACATTCCCCTTGCTCCATCCTACGGGGTGTATATTTCTCAACTGGTACGATATTCGCATGAGTTTGTTCTACTCTTGATGATTTCAATGAATGTAACCGTTCTATCACAGCCAAACTTTTACAACAGGGTTACAGATTTCATAAGTTGTTGAATATACATTTAAGAAGTTTTGTAATAGATATGAACATGTTATATCTAAATATAGCGTTACTCGTAAACAGCTTATTACTATGGGCATTTCCAGTCTTCAATATTACGGAAATGATGTTAAAAAATGCCTGAAATTGATTAAAAATCCAGAAAAGCTGGGACGTAACTTACATTCTTTACGTAATAGGGGATATCGGCAAGATATTCTGCTTACATCCGTTAAATTAGCTTTGAGACCTAGTGACCTGAAAATTTTGAACACATACTGGACTCTCACTGATACTGCCGATGTCTACTGAAATTTACAAAAAAAATGTATGATGATTCTTGACCAAACCCTTCGGGAAATTTTGAGCGTAGTGCGACAGTGTTCTACCAGCAGACTAGGCTCCTTGAGCTCGCCGACAGTTTAGCGACGAGCACCCCTTGACCCATCTTTCAAAATTAAGTATTTGTCTTTTTCTCTCCTTTCAAGATTGTGGTCATGGAGTTAGTAGTCTACCTGTATTGGGTTTTATTCGTATGTTTTTATACTAAAGGAGAACGGGACATATGAAGGGGAGGTTTGGGTACCCATAAACCGGTTTAACCATACCGATAGCTTTTGCTAGTGCCGGTACCAAGTCCGGCTGTCCCGAGTTCCTTTCGTTGTCTACGTTTGTCTTTTGTCTTAAACGTGTTTTTCTTGTGTAGTTCCCTTGCAAATTGTTGCATGTAATTATAATTTTCAGCCATTGTAGGTGTTTCCTGTTATCCATTTTTAACATTAACGACACAATTACAACATATAAACAACCACGGGGCAGTCGTAGAGTTGAGTGGAAAAAAACTTTGCACAATGAAATAGTTAGATGATTGCACTGTAAACAGGTGGTCCGAATAACATTAGAAAATTAAAAAAAATAATGCGAAAACTTTGAAAGTATGATAGCGTTTACTCCTTTATATATAATGTAACACTGAATTAGTTAAATATAGATTACACCACAAGATCCCGTTCATTACTATATTTCATCAACTAGAGATAGTTAAAATTTAAAATTGTGCTAGACTTGCCGAGCATTTTAAAATTTATATATCGAGATTGGATAAAATATGATAATAATCGGGATAAAGTGGCGTAATCTTTTTCTCTAATGATAAATGATAAACACCGACCATTGTATTCAGAATAGATTTGGCGGGAAATAGCATTGGGCTTTATTCAACATACGTTGAGTATGAAAATTTATCTAACGGGTCAGGACCGGTTTTAACTTGACATATAATTAGAGAAAGGATGTTATTCACACGTTTACAACAACTTGCGAGAAACTTTTATCCACATGTATCGCATTATGCGTATGTATGATGTGTCTGTGGGGTTCGCCTAAAGTGTGCATAACCTATCGACAACACAGTGCGATTGCTGGAAATTTTGAGAAAGTTCAAGTTCAGAGCGTTGAGCACAATGCATTCGACCCTGCATTTCATTTTCTAGTAAATATTCCTGTTCGATAATAAATTTATTTTCCGCTCAACATCAACGACCAAAAATAGCTACTTAAATATTTATGTCCCTCTCAGTCTTTGTTTTTTCCATCTGTCGTCCGTCCGTCTTCTGTCCGTCCGTCAGTCACAAAGTTTGTGGAAACCAATTCTTCTCAATCTTTCATCGGATTTCGACCAAACTTCACAGGATCGATGACCATCATGCCTAGTTGTGCATATCGTCTTGCCATATTGATTGGCTAGTTTATGTGGGATTTATGCCCCTTTTTGACTTACAATATTGCAAAATTAAGTTTGTGGATGCCAATTCTCCCACTCCTTTCATTGGATTTTAACCGAATTTCACAGGATTGCTGACCATCATGCCTAGTTGTGCATATCATCGGCCGGATAATCGGCTATTTTTGAGGGAGTTATGCCCCTTTTTGAAATAGGATTTTGCAAAACTAAATTATTCTGCATCTTTTATCCGATTTCAACCAAACTTCACAGGATTGTTGACCATCGTGCATAAGTGTGCATATCGTCTCAACGGAATAATGGCCCAATTTTTGTTGGAGTTATACCCCTCTTTACATAGAAATTTGATAAATTAATTTTTCGGATACTAATCTCCTACATCTTTCATTGGATTTCAACCATACTTTCCAGAATTATTTACCATTATGCTTAGTTGTGCATATTGTCTGCGATTACTTCGGCTTCCTCCACCATAATAACAGACTTACCCGTGTCATTACTCCTGTGTGGAGGGCGAGGGGATGTGGATGGTTCTATATGGGTTCACATAGATCCAGTAATCCCGATAGGGAGTGAGTGAGTTAAAATTGATTCCTCTGTACCCATGCTCCTTGATTTGGGGAAAACACATACATTTACATACGGGGTCATTTAGAGGCAACACAAGTGGAGATAACATAAGATGAAAAAAATAATTTTAATATGATCCAACAACTGTACACAACTAAAATACCCTCCGTTTACCCCCACGAAAACGGAGTCGCCAAATTTTCCATAAATAATAAAATTTTTGCAAATAAAAATGGACAGAACCTTACAGGATTTATAAGATATACCCCGAAGATGTATTACTAAATCTCTAGATATAACGAAAAGATGTTCCACAACTTAATCAAATAGGCACTTAACTGTGGATACTCCCCGTTTTCGGTATACATTGGCAAAACTTCTTGTCGTGCTTCTTGTTATTAGAAGAATAAACATAGATGAGTAATTTCATTCACGATATATACATGTAGTTTAATAGTTTATGCCATAAAACTGGAAATTCCTGTCAACAACTACATTTAATGAAAAATACTTTTTTCTAAAATTTGGTCCTAAGCGTGGAAGTTTCATGATAGGTTCTTGTCAAATCATCTCTTAACTATAAGATTATCGAAATAAATTACTCCGATCATAAAATTTTGACACGAATGATACAAAAGAAACTGATAATTAAAAGTAAATGAAGATTTCTTAAATAAACAGAAATGAATAAGGATAGTATGTTAGCTAACTATTACATCATTACTCATTTCATCCAAATAATCTTTTGAAAAATTGAATAAATCATATTTATTTCTTTATCTCATGAATCCAAACGTTGTCACAGGGAGTTACCGCCTATTTCTTATCTCCGGGGTTAAATATTAAATACTGGAAATATTTGTCAGAGGACCTAACTTGCTGAATACGAGGACACACGAATTTTAGCGTTAATTCGGACGAGACTTTAAGGTATGGCAAATATTATTCTTTTTATTATTGATGAAATTTTGCATGAAAAAAAATGAAAGAATATGACAATAAACGATAGAAAATATATAATACATAAACAATACAAAATATAATGAAATAAAATTCGAAATAAAATTTCGTCACCAATGCAAAATTAAAATAAAACCTATCAGAGTATGACACATCTTTTGATAAAAAGCATTTATGTGAGACTTATATTTGTTTTTTTTTCAAATTAAACTCTGTATAAATTGTTTTTTTAGTTTTTACCCACAAAATTCATGTTCATTTTTTATGATTTAAGTTTTAACATCACCTATGATATTCTAAAGTAGTATTTGGTGCATATAAAATATCAAGATTAATTCTGGCTCTGTAGACGATGCGGTTATCCAGAACTGGTGCCGTGGACAATATCATATATATATATGTTTATAGATACCGGTACATCTGGTAAATCTGGTGGTATCATGTAAATGCATTCTGCCACTTCAGATGGTTCATGTAACAAACACTCCGAAAATACCTGTATATAAAATAATATATCTGGAATCTCGTCGCGTCTCTGATCACAGTCTTCACAGTCTGAAATGTGTTTAGAGCAAAACCCATTACCTTAAGGTGGCGGTTCTAAAAGTATGTTACATGTAAATAAAATATAATTGCTCGTGGTATACTTTGTGTAATTTTTAATCCCTCTGAAGATATCCAGTCTGTAGATTCTGAAGTTTGTGACGATATCCTATTTCTTTTTTATATACCGTTGATCATTGCTATTTAATTCTAGAATTTTAATTTGGATCCCCTCTTATGATATAGAAAAAAGAAGGGAAACGGGGAATGTGTCATAGAGACGACGACCCAAAGGGGAGTAATAACAACTCAAAGCCACCATAAGATCTTCAATGAACGGTGAGAAAACCTCACACCCAACGGCAGGTCGGAGTCGGCCCCCGAATAAAGAGTAATCAAGTTCAGCGAAATAAGCATCATCCTAGACTCCTATAGACATATAGTAAACTTAACTAGAAAAAAGACAAGACACACAAAGGCTTAATAAATTTCCTGACTTAGGACAGGCGCAAACAATCCATATATTGTTGTTTGCCTCGGACTGGATTCTAGTGGCTCTTAAGCCATCCTTATTTTATACTTGTGGAAATTATCCTGTTTTATACTACCACTGACGATGCAAAGGACTTAAATATAAAGCTGCGGTTGATAACCAATTTGACAAGTAAAGTAAGTAAGAACCTAAGTCAGTCTAAAACGAACAATCCAAGGACAATGGCAACGTCGGAACAACAAAGGAAACAAAGACATAACGTACATGAGCACGGCACAGAAAAGAAAATGAAGACACACACATATACAAAAATGAAACACACAGACCCCCCCTCCATAAAAAAAACAAAAAACAAAAACAAAAACAAAAAAAAACGTGGGTTAAATCAAGTGCACCGGTAGAGTAAGCATTTCCTGCTTCTTATAAGACATCCGCCCTGTTGAACAACTCATGTAATAAAGTCAGATCCGGTAGAATAAGAACAAGCTTTAGTGGCAAAAACAGAGATCTGTTGTCATCTGGGAAACAGATATCAGATATCCAATAGCAGTCCACAAGATCGTGATGTCGACCGTAAAACAACTGTCGTGATGACCTCAAGTTATGGGCAACATACCCTTGCTTAAGTAGCCTATTTGTAAGCAACCGAGCTCTATCAAGGTAGTTACTGTTTCGACCACAGTCCTTTAAGTAGCGAATGAGTTGGGAGATGTTAACTCCATATGCCGGTACTTTTGGAATGTTTCTACAAAGAAAAGGGAAGTTGACTATTGGAAAAGTGAAGTTATCGTGTTTGTCATATAGCTTAGTTTGTAGTGTACCTCTGTTGTCAATTTCAAAATGACGGTCAAAGAACGAGGCTGATGTGGAAGTACAAATGTGTCTGTATTGTCCTTAATTTCGAGCTCTTTTGGATAGATGAGATGAAGAAAATCACCAAAGCGAGGGTTGTTTAGTAATAAAATATCATCTATATAGCGGAAGATGAAATTAAAGGACTGGGCCAGTTTTTATCTTTATTTGATGAATTCAGCTTCATATGAGTGGAGAAACAGATTGTCTAAAAGAGGTGCAGTTTGTGCCTATTGGAATTCCGATAGTCTGTTGAAAAACAGTCCTCCAAACTGGACAAGTACAAATATATTGTCGATCAGAAACTCTAACATTTTAATCACTTCTTCCTCTGTATATTTTTTCTGTGATTCTGAGTCGTATTTCACAAATTATGCCTGTTCTCTGCCTATAATAATGTACTTATATCTTCGTTCGCCGTTCTTGCAGAACATATCTCTCAAAAACAACGCTATTAAAAATGAAAAAAATTAAATAGTAAATATATGTACGTTGACTAGTACTACCTAGATTTGCAGATTTTGTTTTGTTCTCCTGGATAACAGCTTTATGACAGACAAAAATGGCGTAACGTGAATTATCAACAATTAATATCTACAACCTACAACTAGACGATGTAAATTTGAAGTTTGATTTACTTTGAATACGAAAAAAAAAACAAAAAACAAAAAACAAACAAAGAAACAAGAAATGAATCCCCCTCCAAAAAATGTGGTACCATCAAACCCACATACGCTGGTGATTGTGGATTTTCCCGTCATAGCGTTATATCTGTACAAATATGCAGTGGACTGATCATTATGCAAAAACATGAATAAAAAAACAAAATCAAAACAAAAACAACAAAAAAACAAAAAACAAAAGAAAAACAAAAAACAAAAACAAAAACAAAAACAAAATAAAAAACAAACAAACAAACGAAAAACAAAAAAAACCAATAAACAAACAAACAAACAAACGAAAACAAAAAACAAAAGCAAAAACAAAAATGATTGAATAAGGCAGATAAAAAATATTCAAAAATAATAACAATTAGATATAAAACAAGAAAAATGAATAATTAATTAGAAAAATATAAGTAACAAAAATAAAGATGAAAACAAGAATATGGATTGAAGTTTAATTTGGTGTTTGGTATTGGACAGGCGACACGGTGCAAACAGGCCTTTTATTCTACATAGAGCCATTAGCAAGCTTAATATTAAAATGAAGGACTATAGCACCTTGAAAAAAATATCTTGCATTAGATTTAATCGAAATAAAGATTTAGATAAACTGGGCGTATGACATTTGCGCCGATTTTATAAATTTCAAATTTTTCATTTGCGCCGATTTCATTTTTTCATTTGCGCCGATTTTATTTTTCATTTGCGCCGATTTTTTTTTATATGATGCAGGTAAAATATATGCACTATGCATTAAAAGAAGATATGTTGGTAAAACCTGGAAAAAAGTGGTGTTAAAATACCGAAAGTGTATAAGGCCTCATTTAAAATATATCTCATTTCGTAGTTTGTCACTTTTTACATTTATTTTTGAAATGACAAAATTTGAAAATTCCAAGATATAAATTGGAGCTGAAAAGTTGAGATTAAAAAAATAAATAAATAAGAAAGACTGATATTCTTTTTTGCTTATTTGTTTTGTCTTTGTCATACTGTCTCAATTCGTGTTGCTGTGAATTGCCGTGATTTTGGATTTATGATTTTAGAATTTCCCCTTTCCTTGTTCTTGCTTCGGTATTCGTTTGCCGATGTATCATATAATTCTACAGTTAACTAAATTATACCATGAAAATATTGGTTTAATCTGGCTACAAACTGTGAAGTTTGGTACTGTACATTACTGATACCAATACCAATAGGTCTTGTAAACACAGAGACACTACAGGTAATGAATATGTACTAAGTTAAACACTTGCCTTGGTATTTTAATATCATTTTTATAACTCTTTGAGCTTTACTTTATATCCGTGTAAGCTTTTTTCGTAAGCAGTTTTTGAAATTTCATCAGTATAGTGTGGACTAATAAAACAATTACATGTATTTGACAAGAAATTATCAAGTTAAAAATCGGCGCAAATGAAAAAAATAATCGGCGCAAATGAAAGAAAAAATCGGTGCAAATGAAATGCAAATCGGCGCAAATACAAAACGCCGAGATAAACTATCAACAGTCTTGCGCTTTGGTGTCTGTCGCTTAATTAATTATCCAGAAAAGGTGGAACTTACAAACACAAGTGACGTACAGGTGAGATTCCTTGGAGACATAATGCCTGCACTATATTTAATGCGAGCTGAAACAACAAAGCAACGGCAAAGTAACAAACATATCAAATGCATGAAAGACAATGTTGTCTAAAGTATAAATATTGTCAGCTAAATCTAATAATCATATATGTAGTAATCAAATTAGCGAAAGTGTTACTCCTAAGTAACGAACAACAGTGTCACCCTCATTTGTTCAATGGTCACCAATAAGACACAATTTAACGGTGTCATTTATTACGATTATGCCAGTGGTCATTTTAGCATTGTTAACTTGACATAACACAATTTTATCAGTGAAGATTATATGTTATCAAAGTGTCCGATAGAAAGTGTGTGAAGAGGACTTTGAGTATTTCCTTACCCGATTACCAAGATATTTGAATAACAAGAAAAATGTTATCAATGTAATACATTGTTTATATCTAAGCGACTTTGAATTGTATTATGGACATTTTCACATATTTGAATTTTCAAGATATGATAGGACAGAAATGAATTGTCAATAAATTCTAGATTATACACAGGACATTTTTCACTTCGGCGTTTTAATTTACTTTATGTAATGGCGACTTCTTTTTTTACTTTGTTAAAATTTGATATCTCGTTATTCCTTGCAATTGATTGTTTGATTGTTTTTTTTTTCTTCAAGTTATAGGACCTAGAGATGAGTAGTAATCTAGTTGTTCCATTCATAAAAAGTATTTGTATACATCAGTTGATACCTTGACTGTATTGTCTTTATTAAAATTACAAAACAGGAACCCGCTAATTCTACAGATTGTTGACATGCATGAGTTTTCTCTAAGACAATAGTATTTTTATGCCCCCGCCGTTAGGCAACGGGGGCATTAAGTTTTAACCTTGTCCGTCCAACCGTTCGTCCGTACGTCCGAAATTTCCGTTAAGGATTTCTCAGTTTGTGTATGCAGGAATGATTTGATATTTGGTATGAAGCTTGGGTATGATGAGTTGAATCGTGTCTCCCCTTTTCAAGTCCGTCACTCATCTACTTCCTGTTTGCCGATGTATCTATATGGCGGGGGCATCCGTGTCCCATGGACACATTTTCTTTTTTTCTGTGAACATCTGTCAAAGATTACAGAAACCTTTATCACATTCTGAACATTTTCCTTAGAAACTTTGACAGCATATTACAAGCATATCTTTTATTGTTTTAAAAAAGCTACAACAAATATCAACATTAATGTATTTAAAACTAAATCTTTTAAATTCTTTTTAGTACATTAAGATTTCATCTCTACAGAATGGGACAAACTATTCTACAATATCTCCTGTTATGCCTTGTTCATGTAAGTATTATGACAGTGTGAGGTTTATCATTCATGTTTTTGTGACATCAGTCTGATGTAAATTACAAGACAAAGCATATTTTTAAACACTGAAAGCCAATTTTACAATTATATAATCAGTAATGTTTTTTAAAACCATTTGCTTTATAACTTAATTTTGATATGAAAAAGAAAGGAAATGGGGTAAATGTCAAGGAGACAACATCCCATATCCAGGTTAAAACGACCCAAAACAAAGCATCTAGGGGTCACCGTACGATCTTCAACACAGTGAGGAACCTCACACCATATAGCAAGCCCTAAATGGCCCCATAAAGGTAAAAAAAGTGGATAAATCAATGGAAACAAACCACATCCAATAATGTCCTTATTAAATTTTTCGTGGCAATTTAGCTATGTTCTAACAAAATAGCATGCCGTAAAAGTAATATGCGCTTTTCGCTGTTCTTCGTCTTTGAAGTATTAATAAAACCTACCACTCCATGCTAAAACTTCATAATAAGTAAATTAACAAAACAAATAAGCATTGAATTTCCTCGCATGTTCGAATGAAAATGATACCATTATAAAAAAAAATCTGACAAAATGCACAGTATTCTATATTCCTCACCTATTTTGGTGAATGGGAGATGATACATCTACTGATAGATCGACTAGTTAGACTGGTATTTCAGCTACATTGTGTATAATACAACGAGAACAAGTCAACCAAACATTCTATAAAAGGGCAATTAGAAAATCAAAGCAACAACTGCTACTTGAAAAGGGAAAGTGCTCAAGTGTAAGGAAATATTCATCTTCTATACAATCCCCGGTGAGTCGGTTTTTTTTTGTTTTTTTGTTTTTTTTTGTTTTTTTTTTTAGAAAATTCATTCATCCAGAAGTATGTCTTTCTCCACAGTTTGTGTACAATGGCATGCGGCTAAGCTGTTTATTATGACCTTACATGTACTGCTCTTCATAGACAGGGCATAACCATTACCAGGGGATGTAGCCAGCCAGCTTTGTACACGGTGCAAGATGATAAAGGTGCAAGCCAATGATGTTAGAACCAAACCATAAAACCAAGAAATGAATTTAACAATGAAAAAATATGAAGTTGATGTACTTGAGGCAAGGTTTCTACAAAATACTTAGTTAAAAAGCCCGATGGAATAACGATTTTATTGTTGTTCCTTATCTTGACGACACCACGAGCCCTTCAACAAAGATGTTTTCTTATACCTCATAGTAAGTTCAACACGTTACATTGTGCAGGTAACAATATATAGGCCATAAACTCGAGACAAGGTTGGCGTTAGTTTTTGCTTAATGTTGGTTATTTATTATTTCCATTTATATTTATATTTCATATTACATATTTTATCAGCTGCAATTATTTGTCGCATTCAAAATCCAATTATTACAGTACTAAATTATATGTACACATTGACCTATTGATATACAATTTTGCAGATATACCTATGTTCTGCCGTGACGCCTAATGTGAATTTCAGTAAGTATTTATTATTTTTGTTCTCTTCTCCTTAATTGTGCCTGGTGCTAGCGGTTGATACATTTGTATTTATCCCGTATTATCAATGTATTGTTTCATACTTAAAATATTGTTCAAATGATAGATAAATTTGTAATGACTTGATATATAGCGAATAAAAGGCTTTAGTTAGAGTATTGGGTATCATAAAGCTTAAAGAGCAAATACAGATGCATTTGTAGCCAATTATCACAGTAGCGTCAGCTGACAGGTAGCTTAAAGAAAATTGTCTGCGTACAAACTTACCGAATGGTACAAATGAAATGTTGCTGAATTGCTACCCCTCTTCCACATAGAAAAAAATGTATCACCTAAAATGATAAAAAGTATCAAAATTGTATTTTTTGTGGTACATGTATATATTATTAATTAAAAATCATTCATGCAACCTTTCCGCTATTGCTGGCTAAAACACCATATATTTAAAGACCTATTATGAGCATTTCATATGTTATTCAAGTCACTTTAATTCTTGTAAATGCTTTGGATTATTCCATTTCTCTTTTGTCTTTCAATTTGTTTCTCTCGATTTCGAAGCACTTTAACTGATAATCTACCTCATATTATTTACTTACCCCGAATTATTTATCTTGAATTAACTACTCATATTATACCTCATTAATTTTCATGCATATTCATTGATATGCCGTATGCTTAACTTTGACCTTGTGTTATATTTCACCGAAATATAATAGATGAAGTTAAAGAAAAGTTTCGTGTAGGAAAAATTTCCCGGCCCAAGGATCGAACCTACGCTACGTTTCTGTAATATCAAGGGGATCAAATGACATTGATATAACCACGCGGCTACAGTTGGCACTTGGCAAATAGTTGTAAGAAAATATATTTTATGTGACAACAGATCGATAACTCCGGTAATTTTTTAAATACTATCGGTTTTTATATAATAAAAGTGAACAAATGTCTAACACAAGATCAAAATGTAAGAAACTTTTCCGCCTGTAGAACAAAACATACATTAATTAACTACTAGTATTTGATGCATAAAGTCTTATTAAACTGATGAATAATCACGAGTAGAAGATTATATTTTGATGGCGGGGTGTCAGTATTAATTTTTTCACATATAAAAGTTTGTATTTTAAATATTTTGTGCGGTCTTTAAGTTAGATAAAGCATGTTTCAGTGTAATTAATTGAATAAAAGTGCTTCGTAAGAAAAGGGGCGGTTAAAATGCCTTCGCGCCGCACGCTCAGGCATCTTTTCTTACGAACCACTTTAATTAAATTAATTATTCTGAAACATACTTTAACTATTACATAATGCCCATCCGCGTTAAAACTACTACAGATGACAGCTTGCACTAGAGTCTAGTTATTTCGATTCTAACAATCGAAGCTGGTAGATGCATAGCTTTGTATGCATTGGTGCATGGTTCTATATATACAGATTTGGAAGAATGGTAAGACTGTTGCATTCAGCTATATTTGAAAAAGTATACATCTATAAATCATTAACGATAACGATTGAAAATTTGTAATTTAACTATATAGTATGATATGTAACATAGATTTTCATGGAACACCGATTAGCTGAAGGCATTTATTTTTATGTGTTAAAAAGGGAGTTCTTGAGGTTCCAATCGGGTTTTGCTTTGACATTTCTGGACGTAGTTTTCGCTCCAGTTATCAGGAGCATCGTTTTTTTGTTGTTTTTTTAAATCAAATTTGCCCCGCCATTGTATTTAAAAGCAGATACGGTCACGCGAATAATGCTTCGACAATGGTTCCCTTTCAAGTCTGTAAATCTATACTTTTACATAGCTTAGCACGCGGGTGCAGCCTCCAACAACTATGAATTCATTTCAACCAGCTATAAACATCTCTACTGTAGGAAGAACAATTGTGACTAATATCCTTATGTCCTACATTTATACGGGTTCTTTTAAGACCACCAGGAAAAGTATTTCTGTTCATCGGTGACAACTACCTACAGAGAAGAAATAGATTTCAGAGATATGTCGGACCCGTTGAAGAGCAATATAACGTTCAAAGCTCACTTTCAAGTTTCATCGATATATTACTTTTAAGTGATCTATGAGCATGCCAAATAAAAAAAAAGCACAAAACAATAATGAATACTTTAGTTCATAGTTCCACGTCAAGCATAAACAGCCATGGCGGATGACACATTTGATTGAGGTTCAAAATTATAGACCTATTTCTCTCCTATGCATTATATCCAAATGTATGGAGAGGTGTGTCTACAAGTATATTCATAATTACTTAGTTCAGAACGATATTATTACTCAGCATCAATCGGGTTTTACAAAAGGGGATTCTGCTATAAACCAACTAATTGATATTTCCAACGACTTCGGGAGGGCTCTTGACAACGGGAAGGAAATTCGAGTTGTATTCTGTGACATTAGTAAAGCTTTCGATAGGGTATGGCACAAAGGTCTACTTTTCAAATTACACCAGTATGGTATTTCTGGAAACTTGCTTCGATGGTTGGAAAGCTACCTACTGGGGAGATATCAACGCGTAGTGTTAAATAATAGCTTTTCAGATTGGAAACCTGTTAACGCAGGGGTTCCACAAGGATCTATTCTTGGACCCTTACTATTTATTTTATTTATTAATGACATTGTTTCGGATATAAATGCGTGTATAAAATTATTTGCTGATGATACTAGTCTTTATCTCATAGTTGACGATCCTGATAACACTGCAAGATTGCTCAACGAAGACTTAAAGAAAATTCATCAATGGTCAAAACAATGGCTGGTTACTTTCAACCCCCAAAAAACTGAATCCTTACTAGTTTCTCGAAAACTTAACAAACCTGTTCATGCCCCCTTATATATGAATAATTGTAGAATACAAGAAGTAACTAGTCATAAACACTTGGGGATGTACTTCTCAAACAAT
>MJUU01066438.1:13578-30478 GCA_002080025.1 Modiolus philippinarum | reverse complement strand
CCCTGTCGTACTTCCTGCAATCGAAGTTGTTACAGTAATGCTCGTTGTTTCTGTTGTGATATCAGCAGTAGTAGTAGTGGGGACACTAGTTGTCTCAGAAGCCGTGGTTTCTTTACCTGTTGTAGTGTCACTTCCTGTCGTACTTGCTGCATTTGTACTACCGACAGTGGTAGTTGCTGTTTCTGTTGTGGAATCAGTTACGAGTGAATTTGTGCTTGAAGTGGCAGTAGTGCTTTGTGTTGATTGTACTGATGTGGTTGTTGGCAGAGTTGAAGTATCAGACCCTGTTGTAGACGGCACACTTGTAGTTTCAACAGTTGTAGTTGGAGTCTCTGTTGTGGTATCGGTAGTGGGAACAATTGAAGCCCCAGTAGTGGTTGTTATGACATCTGTTGTAGTGTCTGTCCCTTTCGTACTTCCTGCAATCGAAGTTGTTACAGTAATGCTCGTTGTTTCTGTTGTGATATCAGGAGTAGTAGTAGTTGGAACACTAGTTGTCTCAGAAGCCGTGGTTGCTTTACCTGTTGTAGTGTCACTTCCTGTCGTAGTTGCTGCATTTGTACTACCGACAGTAGTAGTTGCTGTTTCTGTTGTGGAATCAGTTACGAGTGAAGTTGTGCTTGAAGTGGCAGTAGTGNTTTCTGTTGATTGCACTGTTGTGGCTGTTGGCAGAGTTGAAGTATCAGACCCTGTTGTAGACGGCACACTTGTAGTTTCAACAGTTGTAGTTGGAGTCTCTGTTGTGGTATCGGTAGTGGGAACACTTGAAACCCCAGCAGTGGTTGTTATGACATCTGTTGTAGTGTATGTCCCTGTCGTACTTCCTGCAATCGAAGTTGTTACAGAAATGCGCGCTGTTTCTGTTGTGATATCAGGAGTAGTAGTACTTGGAACACTAGTTGTCTCAGAAGCCTTGGTTATTTTACCTGTTGTAGTGTCACTTCCTTTCGTAGTTGCTGCATTTGTATTACTGACAGTAGTAGTTGCTGTTTTTGTTGTGGAATCAGTTACAAGAAAAGTTGTGCTTGAAGTGGCAGCAGTGGTTTCTGTTGATTGCACTGTTGTGGGTGTTGGCAGAGTTGAAGTATCAGACCCTGTTGTAGACGGCACACTTGCAGTTTCAACAGTTGTAGTTGGAGTTTCTGTTGTGGTATCAGAAGTGGGAACACTTGAAGCTCCAGTAGTGGTTGTTATGACATCTGTTGTAGTGTCTGCCCCTGTCGTACTTCCTGCAATCGAAGTTGTTACAGTAATGGTCGGTGTTTCTGTTGTGATATCAGGAGTAGTAGTAGTTGGAACACTAGTTGTCTCAGAAGCCGTGGTTGCTTTAGCTGTTGTAGTGTCACTTCCTGTCGTACTTGCTGCATTTGTACTACCGACAGTAGTAGTTGCTGTTTCTGTCGGGGAATCAGTTACGAGTGAAGTTGTGCTTGAAGTGGCAGTAGTGCTTTGTGTTGATTGCACTGTTGGTGGTGTTGCCAGAGTTGAAGGATCAGACCCTGTTGTAGACGGCACACTTGTAGTTTCAACAGTTGTAGTTGGAGTCTCTGTTGTGGTATCGGTACTGGGGACACTTGAAGCCCCAGCAGTGATTGTTATGACATCTGTTGTAGGGTCTGTCCCTGTCGTACTTCCTGCAATCAATGTTGTTGCAGTAATGCTCGTTGTTTCTGTTGTGATATCAGAAGTAGTAGTAGTTGGAACACTAGTTGTCTCAGAAGCCGTGGTTGCTTTAACTGCTGTAGTGTCACTTCCTGTCGTACTTGCTGCATATGTACTACCGACAGTAGTAGTTGCTGTTTCTGTCGTGGAATCAGTTACGAGTGAAGTTGTGCTTGAAGTGGCAGTAGTGGTTTCTGTTGATTGCACTGTTGTGGCTGTTGGCAGAGTTGAAGTATCAGACCCTGTTGTAGACGGCACACTTGTAGTTTCAACAGTTGTAGTTTGAGTCTCTGTTGTGGTATCGGTAGTTGGGACACTTGAAGCCCGAGCAGTGATTGTTATGACATCTGTTGTAGTGTCTGTCCCTGTCGTAACTCGTGCAATCGAAGTTGTTGCAGTAATGCTCGTTGTTTCTGTTGTGATATCAGGAGTAGTAGTAGTTGGAACACTAGTTGTCTCAGAAGCCGTGGTTGCTTTAACTGCTGTAGTGTCACTTCCTGTCGTAGTTGCTGCATTTGTACTACCGAAGGGAGTAGTCGCTGTTTCTCTTGTGGAATCAGTAACGAGTGAAGTTGTGCTTGAAGTGGCGGTAGTGCTTTTTGTTGATTGCACTGTTATGGCTGTTGGCCGAGTTGAAGTATCAGACCATGTTGTAGACGGCACACTTGTAGTTTCAACAGTTGTAGTTGGAGTCTCTGTTGTGGTATCAGAAGTGGGAACACTTGAAGCCCCAGTAGTGGTTGCTATGACATCTGTTGTAGTGTCTGTCCCTGTCGTACTTCCTGCAATCGAAGTTGTTACAGTAATGCTCAATGTTTCTGTTGTGATATCAGGAGTAGTAGTAGTTGAAACACCAGTTGTCTCAGAAGCCGTTTTTGCTTTACCTGTTGTAGTGTCACTTAATGTCGTAGTTGCTGCATTTGTACTACCGACCGTAGCAGTTGCTGTTTCTGTTGTGGAATCAGTTACGAGTGAAGTTGTGCTTGAAGTGGCAGTAGTGCTTTGTGTTGACTGCACTGTTGTGGCTGTTGGCAGAGTTGAAGTATCAGACCCTGTTGTAGACGGCACACTTGTAGTTTCAACAGTTGTAGTTGGAGTATCTGTTGTGGTATCGGTAGTGGGAACACTTGAAGCCCCAGCAGCGGTTGTTATGACATCTGTTGTAGTGTCTGTCCCTGTTGTACTTCCTGCAATCGAAGTTGTTACAGAAATGCGCGTTGTTTCTGTTGTGATATCAGGAGTAGTAGTACTTGGAACACTAGTTGTCTCAGAAGCCGTGGTTGCTTTACCTGTTGTAGTGTCACTTCCTGTCGTAGTTGCTGGATTTGTACTACTGACAGTAGTAGTTCCTGTTTCTGTTGTGGAATCAGTTACAAGTGAAGTTGTGCTTGAAGTGGCAGCCGTGGTTTCTGTTAATTGCACTGTTGTGGCTGTTGGCAGAGTTGAAGTATCAGACCCTGTTGTAGACGGCACACTTGTAGTTTCAACAGTTGTATTTGGAGTCTCTGTTGTGGTATCGGTAGTGGGAACACTTGAAGCCTCAGCAGTGGTTGTTATTGCATCTGTTGTAGTGTCTGCCCCTGTCGTACTTCCTGCAATCGAAGTTGTTACAGAAATGCGCGTTTTTTCTGTTGTGATATCAGGAGTAGTAGTACTTGGAACACTAGATGTCTCAGAAGCCGTCGTTGCTTTACCTGTTGTAGTGTCACTTCCTTTCGTAGTTGCTGCATTTGTACTACCGACAGTAGTAGTTACTGTGTCTGTTGTGGAATCAGTTACGAGTGAAGTTGTGCTTGAAGTGGCAGTAGTGCTTTCTGTTGATTGCACTGTTGTGGCTGTTGGCAGAGTTGAAGTATCAGACCCTGTTGTAGACGGCACACTTGTAGTTTCAACAGTTGTAGTTGGAGTCTCTGTTAAGGTATCGGTAGAGGGAACACCTGAAGCCCCATCCTTGGTTGTTATGACATCTGTTGCAGTGTTTGTCCCTGTCGTACTTCCTGCAATCGAAGTTGTTACAGTAATGCTCGTTGTTTCTGTTGTGATATCGGCAGTAGTAGTAGTGTGGACACTAATTGTATCAGAAGCCGTGGTTGCTTTACCTGTTGTAGTGTCACTTCCTGCCGTAGTTGCTGCATTTATACTACCGACAGTAGTAGTTGCTGTTTCTATTGTGGAATCAGTTACGAGTGAAGTTGTGCTTGAAATGGCAGTAGTGCTTTGTGTTGATTGCACTGTTGTGGTTGTTGGCAGAGCTGAAGTATCAGACCCTGTTGGAGACGGCACACTTGTAGTTTCAACAGTTGGAGAATAATTCTCTGTTGTGGTATCGGTAGTGGGAACACTTGAAGCCCCAGTAGTGATTGTTATTGCATCTGTTGTAGTGACTGGCCCTGTTGTACTTCCTGCAATCGAAGTTGTTACAGTAATGCTCGTTGTTTCTGTTGTGATATCAGCAGTAGTAGTAGTGGGGACACTAGTTGTCCCAGAAGCCGTGGTTGCTTTACCTGTTGTAGTGTCACTTCCTGTCGTACTTGCTGCATATGTACTACCGACAGTAGTAGTTGCTGTTTCTGTTGTGGAATCAGTTACGAGTGAAGTTGTGCTTGAAGTGGCAGTAGTGGTTTCAGTTGATTGCACTGTTGTGGTTGTTGGCAGAGTTGAAGTATCAGATCCTGTTGTAGACGGCACACTTGTAGTTTCAACAGTTGTAGTTGGAAGCTCTGTTGTGGTATCGGTAGAGGGAACACTTGAAGCCCCATCAGTGGTTGTTATGACATCTGTTGTAGTGTCTGTCCCTGTCGTACTTCCTGCAATCGAAGTTGTTACAGTAATGCTCGTTGTTTCTGTTGTGATATCAGGAGTAGTAGTAGTGGGGACAGTAGTTGTCTCAGAAGCCGTGGTTGCTTTACCTGTTGTAGTGTCACTTCCTGTCGTAGGTGTCTGCGAAAACGATGATGAACTAGTGGAGGCAGTAAACTTTGGCAAGGCGATGAATGCTGCAAAAAATAATAATTTCAGTTTTAATAACATAATGCACGCACTGCACAAGATATAATTGTGAAGTGAATATTTTACAGTTTTCAAAATTAACAAAAATACCCGAAGAACTTACTTTACATGCATTTTTCGTTGTTTAAAATTTATTTTAATATTCAAAATTCCGTCTCATACGATCATTAAAAAAGTTCTTTAATAGATATCAGTCCCTTATGGAAAAATTTGAAGTTTCGGTCCGAACTGTGATTCAAGATTCTTTTTTTACTTAGTAATGGGATGATAATTTCTTTTTATTGTCTTCGACCTCTCCATAGCAATTGCTGTTGAGTTGCTACCGGACATTACCGCAATGGAATGGAAAGTTTGGCGCGAGATTAAACCGCTTTAACCAACCATTTCTTTTGAAATGCCTGTATCAAGTCAGGACCATTGCGGTCAACAATTTTCCAGTGAATTTCCACCTTCTTGTCTTTTTGCCTCTTGGACTCTGGCCAATGATAACTCTCGTTCTGTAATTTCATTATTTAATAGATTTTGTAACGGTATAAACTGGATGTACACGGGACGTGATAACAGTGTGAGATCTAATAAAACGAAATTTGTTAAAAATGTTTTGAAAGTTTTATGCTGTAGTGTTGTTGTGAACTCATACAGCTGCTACAGTGTGCGTTTGTATTTGAGAGGTTAAGTTTCATGCAGTGTGCGTTTGCAGTTCATACAGTGTGCGTTTACAGTTCATACAGTGTACGTTTGCAGTTGAGAGGTAAATATTCATACAGTGTGCGTTTGTAGTTGACAGGTCAAGTTTCATACACTTTGCGTTTGTAGTTGTGAGGTTAAGTTGGTTTAGTACCATGTCCATTAAACAATGGATTTATAAAAATGTTTGCATATTCTTCGGTAAGATACACAAACAGTGAATGGTGTACGTGCAGCATAGTAAGGTCCATTATAACAAAAGTAAAACAAATGTCGCCAATTAAAAACTGTACTTTGGTATTTGACGACAGTCCATAAAATCAAAACCTGGTGGACTTTATAAAGAAAATATATAATCGAACTTTGAACGAACTTGTTCAAGAGATGGACATTTTAACAGAAAATGTTTTAAATCTTCTGATTTATTTGTACCACATAGAGGGCAAATATCGTTTTCAGACAAGTTCACCCTAAAAATATACTTGTTAAGTTGAATATGTTTTGTCCTTGCAAGTAACTTTAGCTTATAAGACATGAAATTATCTGTATCATTTAAATACTGTTGTCTGTCCCCCTTTGAAGAGACAGTGTTGATAAAAATCGAGACTGAATTTTAGTGGTAACGTCTAACCATAGCCCAGCGCGTCCCTGCTAAATTTCCATAGTTTTTATCAAAATCCTCAAGGCCGGTCAATTGAATCTGGGGCTATTAGTCCCAGATTGAATATAATACTTGAAATCTCGTGTGAATTACCCCAAACCGTATCATTCCGAAGTTGCATTTCATTGAATATACGTTCTCAAATTCTTTCGTCTGGCAGCGAAGCAAGTCTTTTGAAATATGCTACTTCCTGAATGCATCAAGAGGTTCCCAACCTGAATCGAGTAAAAGAGCTGACCGTGGTATATTGAGCTTCGTACTCGAAACAGTTTTATAACTGAGCGCGGTATTCCAACTGTCTAGTATAGACCTAAGATCCGGGTCATGTAATTTGACTTATTTTGTACCTTACCCTTAAGATATCCGTTTATATGAAAATTCGACTTAATAAATAATAAAATAAATTTCCTGACTTAGGACAGGCGCAAACCTGCTGCAGCGGGGTTAAACTAGTTTTATTGGGCCCAAACCTTCCCCTATAGCCAATGTGATAAATAAAAAATAACAATCGTTACAACAGTAAAATTCGTTAAACAACTATTGTAGCTCATCCCACAAATTAGCAATGAGTATTACGTCATCTGTCTAATACAAAATATTCATAAGTTTACGACTGCCATTTTGCAAAAGTAGTCAGTTTTCTATTTCATTACATTACAACCCATACAATATATCAACGCACGCAATACAAGTTCTACAATCCTCATACCGGTAACTTCGATGACAGAGAATTTTTTTTTCTGATTTCTATTTCACATTTTATAAAATAAAGCCACAATTAAAGGTACAGTAGGTTAAAAGGAGCTAAACTGATTTTGCATTGATGTCTTAAAAATAATGAAACTTTAATAAAAAGTCAGATTTTTAGCAAGAGATGTAATTCAGTAGAATAAAGGAAAAAAAACAAACACAGACATGACAAAACATCTACAAAAATACATAAATAAAATTGAACAGTGAGTGACATCAGAACAACACCAGGAGCTCCCGAAGGATACGCATGTCCTGGTTCAATTATAATGATACATCACCAATCACCGTGATTGTTAGTGATGCAATGATACGGTAAAAGTTCAAACCGGTAATGTCAAATATCTGAAGCCGTGAACTGAAAATGTCTATTTCAATTTTTTTACATCGTCATATTTTTCAATAATGTCAAGTTTTGGAAGGGAGGCAACTGCATAACTGAATTGATTTTATCACATTTTACTCTATATTTGGATAGAAAAAAAATGATACGTTGCATTTTATACAATTTCATTGTATGTTACAAATACTGAATGTTTCTTTATTACCATTTCCCAATTTTGTATAAATTGATTTTTCCCCAACATTGTTCAAACCGAGTGGTTGAATATCTTGAATCCTGAGAAAATAACTTTCAAATTCCGATTCCTAAAAAGAAAATCCGTTCCGAGTAAAACAAAACAAATAAATAAAATAAAAACTAAATAAATGTAATAAAATAAACATTAAATATATGAAATAAAAATTAATGGGAACGCATATATCCAGTTCAAAAAGTAATCTACCAGTCAAATGGTATTGATTCTGGTACTTGCGTTGTACTAAATAAGTAAGTGATACGTGGTTGTAATGGTTTATTGTATTCTTTCAAACAAATGCTATAAATGGCTAATTAAATAATAAACCAGGCTGAAGTAACCACTATATTAAACTGATCACTGATACAGGAAAATACAAACAAGTTGCTTTCTTTAATACGTGAACCGAAGAATGTATAACTTAATGAAGAAATATTTCTTAATTTCAATGTTTTCCCAGATGCAGGATTTTGAAGAAATCAACAAGAGAATACGGGTGTTACTACGGAAGAATGAAATGTTAGATATGATTTTTTTATGAATTGTCACTATGTTACATCGTGTGCGCATGAAACTTTCATAGTCAGCCAGTACAGGTCAGTTGGATCTAATTTTTCACGTGCAGTTTTATATCCAAGTTCATTTCTCAAATCATAAATTTAATTGTTTGATTTGGCAAATATGGGTTCAGCATTCACTCTTTTTATTATATAATATGGCCTGCATTGTGATCGTATTTACTTTTCAAGAACACCTCATGATACCTCTTTTTTAATGGGTTCAATTGTCAGTTTTTTGTGTTGAATACAGTGCTGTATTTTTTGCCCCAGTATTTTTTTCATATAGATATACAGATTGTCCTTGGAGTAGTTTCTACACCAACAATAATTATTGTTTTCAGAGAGTCTTCAATCGTTTAACATGGAACCGTTTGAGAGCTGATGATCCTTGCGTTGCCATGTCATTTGGATTTTATGATTTTTCTAAGTCAATTGCTTCGGTATTCATTTCGAAATTTATCCTCTGTTAAATTGGGTTTTCTTGGATATACATGTACCAGGTATAAAGTGTAATCTTGTCCTCTGCACATTTACTCCATACCCTTTCACTTTTGTCCCTCTTGCAAGGTGGAGTTGGCCCCTACATATTCGTGCATACTTTCTTTTTTTTCTAATGCATATACATTTAAGTATCAATCTATATTGTGTTTAAACATATAAATTATACTTTCATCGGCGTCGGCGTTTGTGGACAGCATAACTTTGGATCTAGTAGACGGATCATTTTCAAACGAGTTATCATATGTGTTATGGTCTCATGTTCATTTACTCTATATCCTTTCGTAAAATATTTAGTACAAGGTTTCTTGGCACAAGCTTAAGCACGGGTCCTAATTTCCGGTTCCTGGCCCCCGTCGTTTCAGAAAAAGGGACCAAAAACGGGTAAAATGTCAGTAGACAGCATAACTTTGTTTCTAGTGGACAGTTCATTTCTAAATTTGAGTATGATGTTTCTTGGCACATGCTTAAGTCCTGTTTTTTTTTATTGCATGGTTTCCTGGCCCTACGCCTTATAGAAAAGGGGCCAAAGGGTTAAATCGGGTGTTGTCACATATTTGGCTGGAAAGTCTGTATTATTTATCGGAATTTGGTGAGGTTTCTTTCAGTGTGCTTCTTAGGATATATCAAGTCTGTAATATGTCAACGTATTGAAAGTGGCATGTACCGTTCATGAGATAAATGGGGCGAATTTAAAAAATCTATTTTTTTATTTTAAGTATGATTTTGATGCAATTTTTTGCAATGAATTCCTATGAAAATTTATATAGTGCTGCACCATCAGAATTTTGATAACTTGTTCCCTTTCTGAACTATGAGGGAACAACGGGCCAAAATTGAATACATGCAGATAGCCTAAAATTATTATTTTTCATCGGATTGAGATGGGGTTTTATTTTCATTGAATTCCTCTCAGTGTAAACTTTCAGGGGTATGCCAGCTGATTTGGCGTAGCTCTTTCCGTTTCCCAATTATTAGGGGTCAAAGGGGCCAAAATTTCAATTTTTGAAAATATGTGAAATCTTTATCAGATTTTGATGAGAGTTTTTTTCTTTGGATTTCTCTTGATGTAAGCTTTTGGTTGGTAGTCAACAGTTTTTGGGTAGATGTTACCGTTTTTCATCCACAAGTAATCAAAAGGGTTGAATTTTTTCATCCTAGTTTTTGTCCTGCTAATTACTCTGTCAGGCTCCTTTTTGTGTGCAGCTAATTATTGTATCAAGCTCTTTACTGTGTCCAAATTCACTTCAAAGAACACTTGTTCAAATTTCAGTGGTCGATGTGCATGCTGCGGTCATATCATGCTGCGCGCCGCGCATCCCTTTATTTATAGATTTTGCAACATTTTACACGCCTTCAGAGGGGTAATATCCCATTAATGAAAAAAGTAAAATGGTGGAAGCATTTTGATTAAGGCAAGATCAATTCTTACTCACCGGTGATTTCTTTTCTTTTCTTTCATTAACGCGTACAGTATAAAAGATTGGAAATATTGACTTAGTAAATTTATATTTTTTTCTAAAATATTATAATATGGCAATTTTATTTCTTGACTTCATTTTTGCTACTCTCTTATTTAATTATAATACCATAGATGTATAATACATCTATGATAATACAAACGATGGGTTTAGATGGTTAAAACATGTTAGTTGCATATATCTTCTACGATAAAAGCAATTTCTTTCCGCGAGTTTTTTTTTTTTTGTCAAAATAGTTTTCACATAAAATTAAAATGTGTTGACTTGGCTATAAACAACATTACGAAATGGATAATTAATTACTGATGGGGAGACGGAAATGTTTAACTCCAGTTGAATCATTATATATATATATATANTCAAGAGGGAACACACCTTTCATTATAACAACAATAAAACTATATAATTTTTGTAATACAAGTTTACTTTTTGAAGACATTAATTCTTTAAATTTTAGAATATTTGGCCTTGATATAAAATAATTATTCAAAAATTGTTTTCTTTTACTATTTCAGTATCCACAGATAAGTAAATAGTGGTATTCATCTCCAGTTTCTTTCTGACATAATTGGCAATACCTGTTTTCGCGAGGAATATTTGCCCATCTGCCACATTCGATTGGAAACTCGTGGTTAGTGGTTCTGAATTTATAAAAGAGTAGAGATTCTTTATCACTTAATATTTTAAAATAATTTTCAAACTCTATTTTTTCTTTATATAATCTGTAATTCAAACATTTTGAAGAATTTTGTACCGTCGAAATCCAATGTTGTTGAAACTGGTCTTTTAGCCTATCACGTATTACATTTTTTAACCATAATTCATTTCTAAAAGTTTGTGTGTCCCATAAGTAAGAAAATCCACAGTCATTGAATATTTTTTTAACAAACATCAACCATGCAAATTGTTTATTATCATCAACAGCTAATCTATAAAACACATTGTAAATCACACAAGACAATTTTTTTCTGTTTTCAAGATAACATTCTTGCCCAAAAACAAATAACTCTTACTTTGATGTCAATATTTACAGGATAGCGACCAAGTTCACCATATATCATACAGTTTGGGGTTGACATTTTAGATTAAGTAGTAATTTGCAAAACTTAAGATGTACTCTTTCGATAATTTCATTATTCCCAAATCCCAAAACCTCCAATCCGTACAAAAGAACCGGTTTAACCATTTTATCAAACAGATCAAGCTGACATTCAATTGAAAATTATGTATTTTCCCCCTTTTGAGTACCTCAAACATGGCTTTGGTAGCTCTCTCTGCTTGTCTTAATTTTGTCAATCGAAAATTCCCCGATTTTGCAAATGTCAAACCCAAATAGTTACACTCAGTTAGTATATCTAAATCAATTCCATTGAATTTGAATGACGAATTATTTGGGAGTCTACCATTTGAAAAAACTAATATTTTTGTTTTGTTTACATTTACTGCTAACTTCCAATATTGGCAATATTCATTAAAATTATCTAGCTGTCTTTGTAAATCTTTCGGTGATTCTGCCATAAGGACTGTGTCATCAGCATATAATATACAAAATATTTTACAATATATATTCATAATTCTATCAATATCGTCTGTAATAGATGACAACCCAATAATATTTTTGGTTTCGAGGAAAGATTCCAAATCATTTAAGAAGATTGAAAACAAAAAAGGGGACAGATTTNCCCCCTGTCTAAAATAACTTTTTAAATTTTCCCATTGATATTACTTAACAATAATTTATGCCACAATCCTTCCCTCCAAACTTTATCAAAAGCTTTCTCAAAATCGATGAAAGCACAGTAGAGTTTTTTTCTTTTTGGATTTCAGCAATTCAAAAAACGAGAACAATGTAAAAAGATTATCTGTAGTAGAGTATCCTTTTCTAAACCCACACTGATTTTCGTTTAAAACAGAAAACTCTTCTGAATATTTATTTAAACGTTAATTTAGTACGGCTGTAATTAGTTTACCGAGACAGCTTAGAATTGTAATAGGGCGATAGTTTTTGGGATCGTTTTTATCTCCCTTGTTCTTGTAAATGGGATTAATATAACCGCTCAGCCAAACGTCGGGAAAGTACCGCTATCAAAGATTAAGTTAAAAAGTTTTTCATATACATGAATAAATCTGTCAGAAGTGGATTTAATGTATTCGTTTACGATTTTATCCTCTCCCGCCGCCTTGTTTTGCTTGAGTTTTTTAATACACCGTAAAATTTCCTCTTCGGTAATATATGAATTAATTTCCTCATTAACACGGTTTAATATTTCAGAATCAATTTCGGGTAAAGTATCTTCATCAGCTTCAGTTGGGAGATTGAGTTTTTTGTAAAAGTCATACAAGTCTGATATTGGTATGTCAGGCTATTCTTTATGCCGTCCACGGTTCAGAATTTTGAAAATACTCTTTAGTGTTTGTCGATCGCAAATTTTTAAGTTCTTGTTGCATTTGTTGTCGATATTCTTTGATACGGGTGTCTAAAGTTTTTTTGTATTGTTTTTCTGCGTCGTGCAGTTCACGTTTAACAATGTTACTTTTGTTACGTTTGAACCTTCGTTTTAATTTTCTATAATTCTGTCTATAAAAACTTACACCTATTGTTAAACCATGGTTTATCAGTTTTCCTAGCTTTGCATTTTCGTCTGGTTGATTTAATATTTTTTGTACCGAATGTCTTTTTGGCCGAATCAATAAATATATTTCCAATTTCATTAACCATTTCGTTCTTTTTTTCCTTACTTATATTGTCATTAAAAGAGTCTAATTTATTTTGTAAGTGGGTTAACACATCTAGATCAATATTTTGTATGAAAGTATGGGATTTTTCATTGTCCCATTTGTTAATCCTTTCACCTACATGTATGTTATTATTTACATCAAAATTTTCAGTATTTACAATATTATAACTACCCTGCAGTGACAAAGACAATGGTGAATGTACATCTGAAACATTAAGACTATACACATTTTGTAAAAAAGATTTATTACCAATACAATAATCAACAACGCTTACACCTTTACATGTAAAATTGCCTCCAGCGTCACCCATAACTCTGCCATTTAAAATGAAAAAAAATATTTTCCTTACAAAGATCTAGTAATAATTTACCATATCTATTTTTAACTTTATCTTTAGGCCACACCAATTTAATTTCTTGTTCGTCGGACCCGCCCGCACGTATTTTTTCAAAAGTGAAATAAAAATAAAAATAAATTTTTCCCGCATTCCGCCCCTTTCCGGTCCGGACTGAATTTTAAAATTAGTTTCTCGCTTCCTGTTTGAGAAAAATCTGTTCACATGGTTTACGTTTGCTGACAAATTTGACAAGTTTACTTGCCTTTAATTGATATATTTTGTAATATATTTAATGATAAATGCCGATATATTCAAAATGTATTATGTTTTAAGTAGTAAACATGCTTCATCGATTTTTGACGCCGAAAGAACAACTTTTTTTTTCAATCGTGCAGCGAGGTAAGTTCGCAATCGGTAAATCATTTTAGTCTTTTTTATATAACAACGATTTCTGTACGAACCATTGCCTGTCAGCTTTGAAATATTGAAAAACTAGGTATGTTAGTTTAACGACTTCCACATTGTCTTTGTGCCATGACATCTTCCACTATGTCTTTTTGCCATGACACCCTTGTTGAACTGAATTATTAAAAATTAAAAACGAAACACATTGCTATTTTCATGATAAATCTGACCTATTCATAGACAAACTTTATGAAAGGAAGCAGGAAAATTTATTGTTGTAATCAACACATAAACTGATCACAACAGGTGATCTGATTATGACACTACAAACCTATTTGTCCTAATCTTGGATGGAAAAGTCCTGATATTCACTGGAAAGCCTAATAATTAGGCTTTTTCCCCTGAAAATTTGACAGTCCGTCAAAGATTTGTACTTTCCTGTGAATATTCGTCATGTCCTGTGAATATTGGGATTTCCAGCGAAAATTCGGACTTTCCGTCAAAAATGTGACGGCCTGCATAGCAACGGTTACCTGTACACTCGATAGATAGATCTAGTCTCGACCACGCGTACGTGTGTAGATATCAGCAATAGATGATGAATGTTCATCATCAGTTTTTCAAAAAGTTGAAATAGTAAATCAAATTTATTATAAGAACTGTGAAATTGTGTATTCCCGAAGTACGACAGTTTCTGAACGTTGTTCTGTCTCGGTTGAATAATCTTTTGTAGCCAGATGAGAACAAAACAACACCGATGTAATCAATTTTATTTATTAAGTCCTGTAATGTCTTTAAATCGTGATAAAAATCAGCTTTTCTTCACCTTCCTCGTGGTTTGTGTATTCGCCACTGTTCATGGGAGATAATCAAACTTACCTGTGTATTGAGTGGATAAAACCAAGTACACAAACCCGATTAAAAACGGATTTTTGTGCATTGTTTGTGAAGTCATCGATATGTCCAGAGACATTTAAATACGGAGATTGGAAGGTTATCGTTAAACCCATGTAAACAGGTAAATGAATTTTTTTAGCAAACGGCAACGAGATCCTACGAGATACAACGAGAAGCGTCATCCGCCATATTGTTTTTCTTTACAATATTGAAGCGGGAAAGAAGTGTTTCGTTACAAATTTGAGAATTTTACAGATAAATTTTATATTATTTTATTCCGGCGAGTTTTAAAATCATATTCGTAGTTAGTTAGTATTGGAAAAAGTATAACTATGTTGAAATAGCGTCGTAGATCGCGCGAATAGCTTGTTCAACATTGACGACAAATGGAGATTATTTTCTGATTTTTTGCATCATAAAACTTTTCGCTGGACATGGTTTTTTGTGTGTTGATACTTGTAAAATGTAGCCAAGGTATTGTTATTTCAGCAATTATCCTTCGTTTTTACACATTTTTGTTATTTTTTTTGTTGGTAAACCTCTACTCGAAGATGGTCTTTGAAATTCATTTTCGTGGTCTTGGTATGTCAGAGTTGCCTCAAAAAACTTTTTGCTGGAAATGATTTTTTATGTATTGATACTTGAAAAATGTAGTATAGGTATTGTCATTTCGATAATCACCCTTCGTTTTTTCATATTTTTGTGATTTTTTTTTGTCAGTTAACCTCGATTCAAAGATGGTCTTTGAAATATTCATTTTCGTGTCCAATATAAAGTCCCAAATGAAATGTCAAAGTTGCATAAAAAAACTTTTTGCTGGAAGTGATTTTTAATGTGTTGATACTTGTAAAATGTAGTAAAGGTATTGTCATATCGGTAATCACCCTCCGTTTTTCGGGATTTTTTGTCAGTAAATCTCGAGTCGTGAGTCGAAGATGGTCTTTGAAATTCAATTCGTATCTAAAGGTTGCAGCATAAAACTTTGCTGGAAATGATTTTTTTTTTGTATAGATGTGTGTAAAATGTACAAAAGATGTTGTCATTTCGGTATTCTATCTTCATTTTTACACATTTTTGTTATTTTTAATTTTTACTTTGGCTATCGTGCCACTTTTTGTAATCTTTTTAATTCCCGTTAGTGGCCGCGATGTGATATGAGATTTCGCGTAGTTTCTAATCTCTGTGTTTTATATGTCTCTGATATGTCTGTATATTGATTTTCAAAATAAATGGTCTTTATTCTCGTTTTAAAAATGTACATAGTGATCTAAAATTTATCAGTCCTTTCTTTTACAGGTCTTTTAAGTAGGAATTTCGTTTGCACGCATTTTGTTATTTTTTTACCAACGTTGTGTTGAGTTTCTTTGTAGATGTATCTATATGTCTCTGGAAATATGTATAGGTCATATTTTTATCATCTCTTTGCTACAGGTAATAAATTGTGCAATCACCATTTTTCCTTTTAATTTTTCTTTTTGATTTTATGTCGGAAATATTAGTCCCAGGTCAGAATAATTGTATCATCCATGGCTTGTAATTCAATTTGTCTCCATTTAGACGACAACAGATGACACCACGCCAACTACCACATTGAAATTTTCAAATCAAAGACATACAGAAACTCAACGTTCATACCTTGTTTATGATAACAGCCAAGAAAGTGACTTGTTTTGGAAACGTTGACCTTTTTAACATTTTTCATTACCGATAGGTGAATCCTTTTAGTTTTACAAAAAATACATGCCAAAAGACAGAGACTTTACCTGGAGAAAGTTAGAAATGCTGGGAGTAAAACATGTTATGAACTGATAGTTTACTGTGTTGGTGTAGTAAAAAAGATTAAGGCCGTTAGTCGTTTTTAAGATACACGTATTTCAGGAATCAAGCTATCTCATGGGAAACTTGATGGTCTCAACCGAATTTTACAACAGGAAGTTAATTAATACAAAGCGACAGACCCTGTTTTTAAAAATCAGGGAATGACATTCCATGTAAAACTGGACAAAGATCTAAAATATAACTAAAACAATTTATAAAATTCTGCGTTTTAAGACAGAAATCGTGTTTATTGTCATGATTGTAGTCAGCCACTTCGGGGCGATCATAAAGAAAAAAAATTCAAAAGAAAAGGGCTTTTGATTTATTAAAACTTTCTTTAAATTCTCGAATTGCGCTTATTAAGTTTAAATCAAAGATTTCCGGATGCCGGGTTTTTGGTTGAGAACATCGAGTTTCCCAGGAGTGTATCTACATGCATTTCTTTAACATAAATTTTGTAATATTACTTTTGAATTCAACTCTGTTTTGCTATCGATATATATAGTCTCATATCTCAATTATATAGATGCACACCAAGCACATGATTTTTTCTCTACGCTTGCACGGGATATTCTAAGCTGTTTGAAACGGTAGTTTTACAATTATTTTGTTTAGAGAAATATCATTATTATTATTTTTTTTTTGTATGTCACTACACATTAGTCGTTTATTTGTGTATGTTCCTCTGTTTATTCAATCATTATACAGTACATGCCACCGTGTAAGGTGGAATATACACAGGTGTCAATTTACCTGTAGCCTAGGTATGAAACATACTTCTCTGATTGAAGTAAAGTGTGTTGTACTTGTTCCATAAT
>MJUU01066432.1:0-39195 GCA_002080025.1 Modiolus philippinarum | reverse complement strand
AAAGTTTACGCCGGACGGACGGACGACGGACGGACGCCGGACGCCAAAAGCTCACCCTGGCATAGCCAGGGGAGCTAACAAGTGTCTACAGACGACAATGACGCCAACGATGACGACGACTAGGATGACAGCACTATACCATAATACGACCACAACTTTTTTGCGGTCGTGTAAAAACTTACCTCTACCTTTTATCAAGGTAGTGTACAATGCATAATTTATTTACTATTTATACTGTTATGAGCACAAACTCTTGATTACAAAATGTAGTTGTCCAAAAAGTATTTGAGGCCATATATCTGCAATTTGGATTCACAGTCTGACATGTTTGAAATGCCAAATTTTGAAACGAACAAATAAGATAAAGGTGTTTTATTACCAAGTGTCTAATGGGACTCAATCATTTTATGTCTATCCAGGGGCGGATCAAGGCAATTTGAAAAGGGGGGTTCCAATAAGAAATGTAAGGATATTTCGCCTAGGACAGGTGCGTAAATTTTAAGAATATTTCCTAGTAAAACACCAGGATATTCATGAAAATACAAATGTATACATGGTTGTCCAAAAAAGGGGGCTTCCGGTCAAGGGAACCCCCCACCCTTAGATCTGCCAATGCTATCCAATAAAATTTTTTCATGTTCTAAAATATTGTAGTATTCAAAGAAATCTCCTACTCATATTATTAATTTTTAATAATTTGAGTAGGAAAATAATACTGACCCTCAAAGATTAAGACTGACCCACTAAGATTAATAATGACCCTCTGAAATTGACCCACGAGGGTTAATAATTTGCCTGTTCATCCTTCTCTGGTAAATGCTCCAAAACTTTTCATTAAAACATCTTTCTCTCTAAAACCGCTGGATCAGTAATAGAACAAACTGGTCACAACAGTCCTCGGATGGTCCCTTTAAAATTTGTCCATCAGATATCAGTGCCACATCCATATTCAAGATTGGCCATATTTGTCAGTCCGAAATGAATTTTTGTAAAAGACCCTTGAAAGTTTTAGTTTCAGGGGAAATTGCCAAATGTATTCTACAGAAGGGTCAAATGTTAAACCATGCTGCGGGCTGACAGTCTTCATTTTAATGGAGTGGAACAGAATGAGCAATCTTTGTAAAATTATAATTTTCAACTTTAAAGATTTTTAAATCTCAACAGTCAGGGGCATAACCTATTTGAGTTATTACAGAAAATAACTGGCATGTGTTACTTAAAGATAATTGCATGTAGTTGTCTGCCCTTGGTTATTTTTCTGTAAGAACATATATATGTGATTTTATTGAAAAGTGGCACCTATAATAACTAACATGTGTTATGTCATAATTATTTTGGCTTGGGACACCATGTGACAGTTCATAAAACACAGTTTTGATGCAGTTTGTTCAAAGCTTCAGGGGTCACATGCTTCAGTTAGATGCTCATAAATAGCCTGGTCATTTTGGATCCTGACATTTGTTTGTTAAGGGCTGTTCCAGAAAAGTTGGTCTGGGACCCTTTGAAGGCACTTCATATAAATTGCTGTGGGTGGTTGTGTTTTCTTCCTCCTTTTGTATTGTACATATGGGGAAGAATTCTATGGGTGGTGGGGGTCAATAAAAAGTGCTTTCAACCCCCCCCCCCCATGTCAATTTTTTTGGAACAGCCCTAACTTGTTTTTAAACAACATACAAAAAAATGTAACTGTACTTTAGTGTAGCCAAAACGTCATATTTTTATCATATTATACATGGATCATTGATGTACTAACAGTTTACTAAAAGCTTTAATTTAGGAACAGTTGTTTTCTACAGTTATGGAACTCCAGTTTTCAGTAAGAAAATTTTACTGTGCATGACAGGTTTTTGTATAAATCTACTGAGCACATGTATATTGTGGCATAACAAGATAACCACCATTTGTTATTATGAACATTTTAATAAAAGTAATGAAACATTTATGATAACAAATGCTGGTTATCAGAATAAAAAACAAGGGCAGACAACTTTATTTCTCTATTATTTAGTAACACATGCTTGTTATTTTCTGTAATAACTGAAATACAGTACAGCCAGAGACATATGATGATAGATGTCCCAATCAGACATGATGTCAGACATGTCCGACAGATGTCCTAGTCAGACTAATCCCCTGCTGTTAATGAGGCTTAAGGGTAATAAAACATGGGTCATAAAATAATTAATGTACCTGAATGGTGTGGTGATTTAGTGATAAGTCAATGATAATCCTTTACCTGTGGAAGCCCACAATCATTTCAATGAATTTTAAATGCATTTTCAATAATAATAAATAAAAAAAAAAAAATGTTAATTTAAATTAATCAATAATTTGATAAGTTTTGCATTTATTTGATTTTGTATTTCAGCTTTTCAAAAAATAAGCAGTGTACAATTTTGAAAATTTCAAATGAATATTTCTATATTCTATGTAAATATAGTTTTGAATTTTTTTAATACAAATAAAAAAACAATAAATAAAAAAAAATTTAAAAAACAAGTATTTGCAAATCATAATCGTAAAAAAAATTGTTGAATTGTAAGAAATTTCTTACATAATAATTGCATAAAATTTTATGAGATTTATATTAGAATGAAAAGAGTCAGATTTTGGATTTGGGACATGTCTGACAGGGACATTTATCATCATATGACTCTGCCTGTACTGTAGGTTATGCCCCCGACTGCTCAACTTTATCTAATTTGAAACTTCGCCTTTTTTTTTAACCATAACTTAATATTTTGACTTTTCTAAGCACAAAACATTGACTTTTTCAAACTCAAAGTTTCTACATTTTCAAGCTCAAAATTACATTTACTTCCTTCTCAAAATTTCAACTTTTCAAAACTCAAAACTTTGACTTTTTAAGACTTTTGAATTACTCACATTTTGGCAGTTATAAACTCAAAATTTTGACTTAGACATGTTAAAATTAAGAAAAAATACTTTAATACATATATATATACATGAATTTCAAATATCTGAAACTCAAATTTTCTTCTTTAAAAACTTTAAAAAATTTTCGACTTAAAAACTCAATATTTCGACTTTTTTCATGTTTTTAAAAGTAGAATTTTTAGGGTTAAAACAGTCGAAAATTTGAGTATGAAAAAGGAGAAATTTCAAGTTTAAAAAGTAGAAAAAGTGGAAACTTTATTTGACTTTAATTTCAAAGTTGAAATTTTTGAGTTTGAAAATGTCAAAATTTTGACTTAAAAATCGAAATTTCGATTTTTTGTGCATATTTTTATCATGAACAGTACGCACTGAAACAATATTATCTAAGAATGAGGTGACAATCTAAATTTTGTCCCTGTGTAACAGGCCCATTAATGCTTCATTGCCCCCGCCCAATTAGCACACATAACCACATTAAACTGTGTTCCCTGTATTTGAGTAAACTCACCTGCTATCTTTCTGTTGCCATCAGAATTTCGCGCTTTTCATGTAGCCCTTTTACAGCATATGTTCGAAATGTCTTTTAGACAAAGTGTCTACATTTTTTCCTATCTTGGTTAACAAAGGGTTAATTTAGGAATATCAGACCTTCGAACTATTGGACCTAAGGACAATCGTACATTCAGACTATCGGCCCTTCAGACTATTCGTGTGTAAACTCTAATTATAAACACTTCAGGTTTTATCCATCCTACCACTGATTTTGTTCCCTTCAAATTGCAGCCGAATTTCGGATGTTTCCCCCAAAGATAAGTTCCAAACTCTCCGTTTTTATTTCCCAAAGTTGAAAAAAAATATTCCCAAAATATGTTGTTGACTGTGTCTATGTCAATTGTCTAAATGCTTGAATAATGGTCATTTCTTTCAAGTGCGCATATGATGTAGATTCTCCGTACCAGTTCAGATCGGCTACGAACTTTTTCTGGAAATGGAGTCCTCCATTTAAACGGAAGAAGATAACATAACAACATATAACAACTCATTTTTTACAAAAAACGTTCTTTTCCCAACAATATCCTGTGCTTGAGACCAAATGTGTCCCAACACCAATTACTATACAAAAAAGCTGTCAAAACATGATAAATGGGTCTTGAAAACAAAACCCGTTAAATGAAGCCAAGGATAACAAAATACTGACATATATTTGGATAATGCTGACATAATTTGTTGAACTTGATATTGATAAAAGCCCAAAATAGTAAACCTGATGACTAAAAATCCAGTGTACAAGGGATAATACTGACTCTTCATTATTTATTGTCCTTCATAGTACAACAGATCAATGGAGGTTTAATGATGCAGCCTATTTAAATATTATCAATCAATGGCCTTATTTTTCACACAGCAAAGGAGGTACAAATGTATTTTATGCAAGCATAGTGGTCTGAATGGTAAACCATTTTTTTAAAAGCAGTCCAATCAGTAGGGTCTCATTCATAGAGATTACTGGAAGGCTTCAGAGAGAGTTCAGGCCAAAAACTCCAGTGAAATTGATAATATTTGGTAGTATTTTGTTATAAAAAAAATTCCCAATTTTGAAAATACTGCGATAAATTTTCCAAATCTGAAAGGTAGGAGTAGCTTTGGAAAAAGGCAACAAAATCCCTGCCTAAGTAGATAAGTATGTTAATCTCAGTGAGTCATTATTAATCTGGGCGGGTCAGTCTTAATCTTCAGGGGACAGTATACGTCGTTTTCGAGATCCTTTCATTCCTGGAATGACGTAACATCTTTAATGACATTCGCTGCATTTTCAGGTTCACACACATTTCTGTTTTTTTGCATTTCCAACACACACTATGTAAATGCGTCTAAGAAATGCCATCTTATTTGTAAATTAGGAAATTTTACTTTCCCTGTGAAGATGAGTATTTGTTCTAAATGACGTGATTTTTTATTTGAACATTTTTACAGAAATTTGTTAGAGTAAAATTGACGCAAATGAGACAAAATTTAAGTTCACTTCCAAACATAAAAATCTTGTGTCATTCTGCAGACAGTGCAGTCATTAAGTTTTTAACTTCAAGCTTCGTAATAAAATAGAATGAAAATATAATGACTGTTTACAACATTCTGTAGGTGGAACTTGTCAAATAAGATATTGTTATTTACAGCAAGTACAAAGCGGAAGAAGTCAAGCATCGCAACTGTAACATAAAATTTTGTCCTCTGTGAAATAATGTCCAAAGGACAAAATTTCATATGAAATAATGTCCAAGAACACAATTTCATAATTAAATTTTGTGCAGGACACAATTTCATAAATGATTTAATGTCCTTCGCTGTGAAAAAATGTCCACAATTAATTAAGTTTATTTCATAATAAAATTTAGCCATGTACATTGATGAACACAATGTCATATTGAAATGAGTTCACCAAATAAAATAACTTCTGTGAAAATGTAATGGTTACATTGTAAATAACCAGCACAAGATACACGATTGGGTTACCAAAGGGCTGATCAAATAAATTCTTTTTGAGTATGTACATGTAGGAGGCTATCCCTTTGCTCTATTTTATACACCATCTACCAAAAGTAGGGACATATTGTTTTATTCCTTTCCATTCATCCTTCCTTTTACCTGTTTGCTTGTCCGAAGAGTCTACATACAGATAAAAATTTTACATTAAAAAGTATCTCAATTAAGCAGATGATTTGATAAGACTTTTAATTTTTGTGTATTTTAACAAAAACAATTTTTATTTGCTTGGCCATATTAGCCTGATTCAACTTGAATCTTGCATAAGCATCGAATGTGTTGTACAGACACAATACCACGGGGCATTCTTCATGTTCTTCACTCTTTTTCTACTTATCAAATTATTGTTTATTTCCCATTCCTTATAAATAAGTTCTTGATACTTCTTTTATCATATTTATTATTATTAATTTCATCAACAATGCTGTGACTTTTAAATGTAAGACACTGTAATGATTTAAAACATTCATTGTTTACATTTTCATGTTCAAAATTTCATAGCATGAAATATTGTCCCCCACAAAACATTCAATAATCTCCCTTCCATCTGGACATAATTCCATGATACCTTCCCATGAAATAATGTCTTAAGCATGTTAAGGAAAAATGTCTTTTCCTGGACAAGTTTTCACAGACAAGAACACAATTTCATAACCTATTTCTATGAAATTTTGTCCAGATGGACATTATTTCACAGGACAAAATTTGATGGACATTATTTCACAGGACAAAATTTTGCTTTACACAAAGTCACTATTATCACGTGACAAAGTGCTAAGATAAGTATGTTGTCCCGTAGTAGATCTGTATCTCGAAAACACCATTTTATTCTCCTACTCAAATTATTAAAAATTATTTTCACTAAAACTTTACTGTTGTAAATATACAGAAATTGCAGACATTTTTCCACCATGATTATCTCCCTTTGACAATGACTGAATGAAAATCACTACTCGCATTTATTTTTTTTTCAAAATAAAGCATTTTCAAATTGACTGAATTGTGTCCTGAAAATAAGAAAAAGCCTGATTAGTAACATTTAAAATCAAAGCTCTATAAGAGCTGGAAGTGTTCGTATGTGTTGAAGTTTAAGGTGTCTCAGTGGTATTATTCTGCCATTTTTATTTAATACTTGTTCATTAAGTTTATTTGTATTTGCTTATAGGACATATGAGTAGACTTTTAGGTATTTTTTGTAATTATTAACAAGGACCCCATTGGAAATAAGTCTTTTTGACCTTATTGGTTATCCTATTTGTTCAATATTACAATATATATACTTTTGAAACTACCGGTATTCATTGCTTAACATTGTTTTATATATTGTTTTATGTGTACATGATATGACTGTATGCACTTGCCTAAATAAATATTATTATTATTATCATATTGATATCCCTATAAAGAAATTATCTTCATGGGGGTTTTCATGCGCGACCTTCCTTTTCAGTCGTGTGAGATTTCGAGGTGTTTTGCGTTAAGTTTTTTTGTCTAATACTTAATGCTCTTTTTTTATCAAATACAAACATCTAGGTGATATAGAAGTCTTTACTTTTTATTTAGGGAGGCAAGACATTCCTCTTTTATTGTGTTTTGGGCATTTCAGCTGGTTCTTTAAATATTTTTTGGTCAAATAAATCAGTTGTGACTGTTTTTGGACCATTTGGTGTTTTATGTTCTGATAAATTTTAACTTAGTTTTAACTGTAAAAGGGAAACAAAAAGCAGTGCTTGCTATTCATCATTATGTTGCTGTTATTTGAATTTACAGTTGACTGTTTTGGGGGAAATTAAAAGATAGTAAGTATGTTAATGAAACCACTCTCTCTCCTTTATTAGTTGCCTGATGTACATTTACTGCATTTCTCCTTTTATTTCATTCTTCTATAAATAAAGCAAGCATTACATTTTTTAAATATTTTTGCCTTTTCTGATTCAGTCAAAAGAGTGGTGTTCTGGGATTTTGAGTGACCTTTCGTTCATTACAGTACCAATATGTTTGTTAACGTCATTAAGGCTACTCAGATCAACTATGCAAACTCTGCAGAACGTGGAACTTGCAATGACCTAGTCACTCGCATAGCGATCATGTGGTGCTTGCAGCTCTTTGTATCAGGGATTGTGAACCCTGATTCATAACTCAAGAACTGTTCACTATGATTGCCGTGGCCCATCCAGTTACATAACTTTATTTACGTCGCCGAAGCCTTAAAATCAACAAAAAAGTCAACCAAACTCGTCATATTTACGATTATTTACATGCCGGATCCAATCAGCTGTTTTTCACGCGAATACCGCATGAGATCGATGTAAACCCGATTCTGATTGGCTTATATCGAGAATATGGTTAACTCCCGTTCGAGAATATAGATTATCTCCCTTCAACCAAAATCGTGTAAACAGACATTTTTTCGTGTGAATTTCTTCAAAATCGTGTTTTATGCCAAATTTTTGTTTCACGGTCGTGGCAGAAGGTTAAAATCGTGTAGATCACGCCAAAACCGTTAAAGTTGGCAGGTATGTGCAACAACTTTCATAAAGAAACTTCGATATTTTTTTTAATTTTTCATATTCCTACGCATGAAACAAATAGGCCCTTTTTTCGTTTTAATAATGTACTTGATAATCGTTTAATTTCTCAATGCAGGAAATTTTATAAGTTTAATAAAAGCGAAGTAGTTATTGATATTGGTTTGGGTGTATTATAAACGTCTCGTACTGTATACTCAAGCCTATTCGACATTAGACCAAATAATCTGTCGTTTACAAAGCTACTTTTTCATTCTATATTTATCTTTTACTGATCTGACTTTTTAATTTGAATTTTTATTTTTTATACTGCTTTGTAACGACAGAACGATCTCTTATTTAAAATCGTGAGATCGCTTCCAATTTGGATGCGGTGGAATTTCAGCTGGGTGTCGCCTGTGCGTGCATAAAAACACCTACCGGAAGAAATCGGAACTATTTTCCTTCAATTTTAACAAAGTTTCAAGTGCCGTAAATATGATTTATCCCTTCTATGTCTCCATTCAAAGTTCAAGCGTATCTCTTCTCGTTGACCTGGTGCCATTTTGAATATTGAAATTGTCACGTGATAAAATTAAGTTCAAAACCGTACACGGAAAAGACTAGTATTTTCTTTCATACCGTTTCCGGTCAAATATGCGGAACTTATAAGAAAATACCCGAATCCGGTTTCAGATGTTACTTTTATCACGTGACAATCTCAATATTCAAAATGGCACCAGGTCAACGAGAAGAGATACGCTTGAACTTTGAATGGAGACATAGAAGGGATAAATCATATTTACGGCACTTGAAACTTTGTTAAAATTGAAGGAAAATAGTTCCGATTTCTTCCGGTAGGTGTTTTTATGCACACACAGGCGACACCCAGCTGAAATTCCACCGCATCCAAATTGGAAGCGATCTCACGATTTTAAATAAGGGATCGTTCTGTCGTCACAAAGCAATATAAAAAATAAAAATTAAAAATAAAGTCAGATCAGTAAGAGATAAATATAGAATGGTAAAGTAGCTTTGTAAACGACAGATTATTCGGTCTAATTCGACACCTCCTTTTTAGTTTCAATCCGCCATCACTTTAAAGCCTTTAAGCACCTCGATTCCCACTTAAGCTGTGTTCAAACATTTTTACCATTTCAGGACAATAGTATGTAACTTTCTACCAGATTATTCAGTAATTTTACTGTATTATTTACAATTTTATAAGGAATTTTTTAACCTGTTTAAAAGTTTCCCGCCCTGCAACATCTATTTTTATCCAATTCAAGCTGGACCGATAGCTAAAGTGTTCATGACGAACACTAAAAATCCTTTGGCATTGCTACCTGCATGAAAATCTGAAAATCAAATCGACAAATGGTCGTTCCATAACCACAGTTGTGCTACGCGGAGGGACGCATGAAATATTGGGGAAAAGAAGACAGGACGAACTACTAAGCTACCCTCTGCTTTTTCTACAGCTCACCTCATAACAGATAAACTCTATCACATACATATATATACAGATATACTTGACACTGTTTCACTACTTTGACCGGAAATAATATCAGGGAAGGGAATAAAATGTGACAAAATAATTGCAACAAACTCCGAGCGTGAACCCGAACCCAGAGCTGCGTTTCAGTGTATCTGGGACAAATCTCTGGATGACAGAATTGCAAAACATGTCAGTCCCTCCCTCTAGAAGAGATGAAGCAAGTGCCTGCGAATTACAGTCCCCAGGATGGTAAGGATACATGGCCAAAGTTCTAGAAGTTCGACCTGTTTGTTTTGTAAGTATATCCCTCCTGTATGTAGGAGCACCGTCATATAACGTAATATAAGACGTAAGGAGGAACATTTAACAAATATGCACCAAGCATGTTAATGTGAGCATTGCCTTCCCCGATTCCCTAGCCTATACGCAGGTTGACTTACCTGGAAGAGTCCTGAGGTTGTGGAATTGTGAGGACATACGTACCAATCACTGCCATCCACGGGGCTAAAACTATGTACAGAGTGCAAAACAAAAAACAAATGTAGCCTCAGTTCGGTGGGCAGAATAAAGCATCAAAAACTGTAGAGTTCGAATTGTATTTATTTTAACTCGACTCAATAATATACCCTGTAATTATACGATATAACAATCATAAATATACGGAAAGAAAGATAACTCTTCCTTATTAATCTACTATAACGGTAATACTGCATCATACACAACAAATGATATTTATAGTAAATAAAAAATTCTGTTCCATATCCATTATTTAATACACATCTACATCTATTTTTCATATTTGTCTAATATCTCATGACATTTCATCCATAATCAAGTATGAATAAATACGTGTATGTGGTTGTAAATGAATACTATGTATGCATAGCCATTTACACAAATGTTAAATAAAAATAACAAATAACTAAAACTAAATCAAACAGAATGCATTATTAAAGCATTAAGCATAATAGCTGCAAAACACTAAAGCAAAAATATAAAGCAAGCAGACAATGCACTAAGCAGCAAAAATACATGTATTCTTACCTCACATGAGGTGTAAAGGCATGAGTCCTTTTGCAATGTGGCATGTAGTTTCAGCACAAGTATATATCACAACATTCAAACCATTTTACTTCTAACTGGTCAAAAATACCTGTACAACAATAAGAGCTAATTATACTCTCATGTTTACATACACATACGAACAGTGAGTTCGATTCAAAATTTAATATATTATTGATTTATCGTATCGAGATTGCTTTATATTTGGCATTTGTATTAATCTTTTATTTACAATTAAAAATATTAGAACATTCACTCATATCTAATAATGCACACCGATTCACACACAGACAATTTATCCGCGCAGTTAATCAACTTATCTATTTACTAAATAGTTTACTGCTAACTATTATATTTATTTCTCTAATTCTTGTTCAAAATAAATGCTTCCCAAATGATGTTAGATGAACTTAATAATCAACATGTTTAGACATTGATCTCACTTGCTGATTGGTTGTCTCGTGTCAGTTTCTAGAAATAGTGCAACCGGATGTTGATGAAATTAACACCTGCATCATTGTCTAGCAAATTGATTTTTTACATTTTATGACTAAGATAACTCAATTTATTGATAATATGACATTTTTTATCAAAAATATTACACTCAACACCCCTTTCGATGAAAGGCGCAATGATACACATAGCAACGATGATAGCAACAAAATGGCGGCATACTTGAGACTGGAGACTACGGAGATCGCTTTCACGTCAAATAAATTGAGTATGAATTAGAGAAAAAATCTTTAACATTGTTTTCCGGTTTATTACGATCATAATTTCTCACATATCGATAGTTAAATTTTCACATTTTAAAGTTCTCGGATAAACCTCGAACTTTAAAATATGAAAATTTAACTATCTCGATGTGAGAAATATACGTAATAAACTGGAAACAATGTTAGAGACTATACATAATAATTAATATATTTACATAATATGTTTACTTTAAAGAAAACAATATTCTTTAATTGAAATTTAACTATCTTTTATAACTATTATACTCGCATAGGTCCAAATTCACTCAATCTCTCTTTCAGGCAAAATTTCATACAAAACATTCAAACGGGATAAAATTGTTAATATCTGACCATAATTAGTGAATATAGAATAGAAAGAAACTGACCTTGAATAAAGAATAAGTTTTCCACCAATAAATTCAGATTTCCAAATCAACACAAGACAAAGACAAAATTGCCTCTTTCCATCATGGAAGTTTATCATAGAGTACCCTGGGTATATTAGAACAATAGAAAAATAACCGCCAAACTAATTTGACCAATAAGAATGCAGAAAATGAAAGAAGAACTGTGCTTAATTAAACCATGAAATAGAAAACCTTTGAAGTTATTACAGTGAAACCGCAGTGATCAAAAACTAGAAATACGTCTGGTCAAGTCGTTAGGTCAAACATTATACAAATGCTTAAAAATACAATATAATGCAAATGATCAAGTACAATTTGTAATTAATCCACATTTAATTAAACATTACTTCATGCTAATTGAATAAATCATGTAGCAGAATATATCTACAAAGCAATATTACAGTGAAACCTAAAAATTACACGCTGTCACATAAACATAAATACAAAGAACTCTCCGGAAGCCCCCACAAAATAAAGCAGAACGGGAGTCGGTTAGGACAATCTGCTCTATCCAAACCGATGCCGTTAAATGCTCAGTTGAATTAAAGGTGGAGGAAAGCGGAAAATCAAAAAATGATCTCCGAAAGAAACAACCGAACTGTCAGAGGAACAACCAGAACCCACAGTCATCATGTAAATGAGAGGTCTGTTCGACATGCCACAGAATTCAATATGAACCAATATGGCAGCCGGCTGACAGTCCCACGTTTCCTATCTTCGTGATGATAGACGTCCTGAAATGCAATAAATTAAATCCAAAGAAATGCAAATATGCATAATCAAGTGTTAAAATCTATGAATTTAACAAAAACACTAAACAAATTTGACATCCAAATCATTTTAACACTCAAAATTTGGAGAGCCCAAACTACACGTCTGATCGCACAGAGGCGGGAAACTAGTGGACAAAAAAAAACCACTTTCTAATCAAGATTAGAAATTCATTTTGTAATATAAGAAATTCATTTTTCTAATATAACAAATTTATTTCTACTATAAAAAATCAAATTTCTTATTTTAGAAATTCATATTCTAATATTGAAAATTAATTTCTAAAATGGAAAATTAATTTTTAATAATAGAAAATAGTATCTATCATTCATTAACATTAGAAATTCTTTTTTTATGATATAAAAAAGCAATTCTTAATATTAGAAAATGATTTTTTTTAATATTGGAAAATGATTTTTGATATCTGAAAATGAATTTGTAATTTGATAATTGACTTTCTAATATTTAAAAAAATCTAATATCAGAAAAGCATTTTTTTTATATTAGAAATTCATTTTTTGATATCAAAAAATCATTTTCTTATATTAGAAATTCATTTTTAATTTAAGAAAATGCATTTGTAATATCAAAAAAAAATTTCTTTAATTTCTTATATTATAAACAATTTCTTTTTTTTAATATTAATAAATTAATTTATGATATTAAAAAACTAAATTCTAATATTAATAAAGGGCTACGCCGAGCGCAACATGATACGACTGCAGCATCTCGAATACTGGAATTTGAACAAGTGTTATTCAAAATGAATGAGGCCACAGTAAAGAGCTTGATACAGTAATTAAATGGACACAATAAAGAGCTTGAATCAGTTGCAATTTTGTCCCTTTTGACCCCTTTACCTCTGAAACGGTAAAAGCTATGCCAAATTTGTTGACTTACTACTGAAAGCTTATATCAAGAAGCATCCAATGAAAAAAAATCTGATTAAATCCGATGACTAATATTTCGAAAAATTACAATTTTGGCCCCTTTGACCCCTTGTAGCTCGAAAACGGTAAGAGCATAGACTTATTATACATTTATAATAAGTCTATGGTAAGAGCTACGCATACTCCGCTGACATACTACCGACAGCTTACATCAAGAGGAATCCAAAGAAAAAAATGGAAGAATGTGTCCATGGGACACGGATGCCTCCTTGAAATCGAAACCCCCAAATCATTAAAGGCATATCTATTTACAATATTTTCTTCTTGATAATATTTTTGTTCGTTTCGGTGATACAGTCTGTCGACAAAAATAAGTATTCCTATGGGTACCAACTGTGCACCTCTCATAGCAGATTTATTTCTTTATTGCTACGAGTCACAATTCATGGCAAAAATTCAAAAAGACCCTCTAAACAGCATTTAGTGGATAGGATAAATTTAACAATACATAAAGATATTTGGACGATATTTTGGCTTTAAACAATCCTGAATTTTCTAAATTTACAGATGATATTTATCCTGCAGAACTTACTTTAAATAAATCCAATAGCAGCAGTGATTATACTCCCTTTTCTTGATCTTGATATATCGATAAATCAAGGAAAGTTAAACACTAAGGTTTATGATAAAAGGGATGATTTCTCCTTCCCTATAGCCAAGTTTCCCCATCTCGACGGCGATGTTCCGTTAGCCCCTTCTTACGGGGTCTACATTTCACAACTTGTTCGATATGCACGAGTATGTACTGATGTTTCTGCCTTCAACGAGCGAAATCTTTGTCTCACTGAAAAACTTCTGCATCAAGGGTTTAGATATCATAAATTGATAAAAACATCCTCTAAATTTTATTATAGATACATTGACTTATTAAGAAAATTTGGTTCTACATGCAGGGCTCTTATACATCAGGACATTTCACATCCAAATTTCTATGGCATTATCATTTACAAAGTGCATAAATTCAAAAATTGTGCTTCAAAACTTATTAATCCGTTGAACAAACTTATTCATGAAGGATATAAATACAGCATTGTTTTTAAATCGTTACTTCTGGTTTTTGTTGGCAAAAATATTGATCATCTCCTAAATGCTTTATACCATAACTAGATTTAAACAATTTTTCATATTGGCAGTATTTGGCATTGCACAATATCATGTTCTTCTTTCATAATTGATGCCGTTGTTATACCAAATCTATTTAGAAGTATTTCAATTGAAGTTTCATATGTAAGAAGGCTTGATATCATATTCAACGGAAATTATGTCCTTAGCTAGCTGTTTAGTAACTGCGAGCATTTGTCCGGACAGTACCTGTGTGTATTGTCTTCATGTTTTATGTACTTCATTGTAAGGGTATTCGTCTTGATAAGTTGGACTTTTTTCTAGTTTGATTTTTACTGTGAGTCTTTTTGTGTATTTATTTTTTAGCCATTCACCACACATAGGGGGAGGGTTTGGATCCAAGAAAACGAGTTTAACCCCACCGCAATTTTTGCGCCTGTCCCAAGTCAGGAATATGTTGGTGATTGACTTGTCCGTGTCTTCTTATAAAATTTTAGTTTCTTGATATTTGGGTTATTGGATGTGGTTTGTTTCCATTGATTTATCCACTTTTTTACCCTTTTGGGGTCATTTAGGGCTTGCTATATGGTGTGAGGTTCCTCACTGTGTTGAAGACCGTACGGTGACCCCTAGATGCTTTGTTTTGGGTCGTTCTAACCTGGATATGGGATGTTGTCTCCTTGACATTTACCCCATTTCCTTTCTTTTTATATATATATATATTTATATATATAATTATATCAAATAGTTATTAAATTAGATCTGTCTTCTGTGATAAATAGATATTGGAACTGGTTTAGTTTTGATATAAATAAATGCAGAGTTTCCACAAATAATCTGAGAAACAATCTAATATAATAATAATCTATCTTTAGCAACTGTGATCTTGACCTTGGGGTACCAACCCGGAAATCAATAGGGTTCTATCTTGGATGATAATTAAGCATGTGATCAAGTTTGGTTTTGATCAGATACATGATACTCAAGCTATCATCCAGAAACCAATAGATCAACGTACGGAAATTTTAGTCTATTTTTAGCAACTGTGGCCTTGGGGGTACCATCCCCGAAATCGATAGGGTTCTGTCTTGGGTGATAAGTAAGCATGTGACCAAGTTTGGTTTTGATTCGATGCACGTAACCAAAGTTATCATTCGGAAACCAAAATTTTTTGAAATTTAAGTCTATTTTTAGCAACTTTGACCTTGACCTTGGTGGTACCAACCCGGGAATCTATAGGGTCCTGTCTTTGGTAATAAGTAAGCATCTGACCAAGTGTGGTTTTGATCCGCTGCAGGATACTCAAGTTATCATCCGGAAACCAAAGAGATGGACGTACGTACGGACGTACAGACGTACGGATCATGGTAAACCTTAATGCCCCCGACCGCCTAGCGACGGGGGCATAAAAATCCTATTGAAATCCGATGAAAAATAAGGATTTCACATATTTCGGAAATTTGCAATTTTGGCCCCTTTGACCCCTTGTAGCTCGGAACAGGTAAGAGCTACACAAAATCCATTGACATACCACTGAAGGCTTATATCAAGGGGAACTCAAAGGAAAAAATTCCATCGAAATCAGATGAAAAATAAAGCTTTCACATAAAAGAAGAAGAATGTTTTATTCTCCATTCGAATGGACCCAAAAGGGGACATTATACAAAAAATACATTTACGTAAACAAAGTAAAACAGAATACAATTAATACGCTCATGTGTGTAAACCAACAAATTATAATGATGAGTGCACTCAAATGCAACCATGGCGAGGTTTCTGCAAATTGATAGATATGCATTAATTAATATTATGATGATACCGGTAATTATTTTCTGCCTTCCTTATGACTTATAAAAATATTTTCGATTACATACATGTAGGCTGCAAGCATAGGATGCCATCCTCGTGCCTAATGCAGGCGAGATAGCAATAAGAGGTAACTCGTCAGCAAAAGGCACCAAGGGCTAGTGCTTAATGGCTCTACCTGAATTATAAATAGATTGATAAATTAATATATTAAAGAACCTCAGTGAGCAAGCTCACATACCCCCCCCCCCCACATATTAGAAAATCCTGCATTATTGAACTCCAAACGTATCCTATAAGCAATATTATACATAACAAAAGGCTCTCAAGAGCATGTATCGCTCACCTGGGACATGACTGACACATTAAGTCAAAATAATCCAAACGTTTAAGGGTCTCAATTTCAAGTTTGTTGATAGACATTGATGTTATATTATCCAAAATTAAACTATGTTCCTCATTGGCATCTGTTTTGATGGGGAGTAGACCGACTGTCACCTTCTTAAAGAAGACCATCTAAGCATCATTGTACCTCACTTTGGTTCCAATTGGCCAAGTATTTTCTAAGGAAATATTTGAATGATTTCCCATGACTGCCATCTTGGATGCTATATGCGGACATGCTGGAAAGACCAAGTAAGGAACATTGTGATCGGCAATGTACTTTCAAAGGAGATCTTTATGTTTCCCCCTAGGATCATATGTTAAAACCATGTTCCCCACTGGCGGCTATCTTGAATATGATGTGGACTTGCCGAACACATTTTTAAGAGGGGCCAACTAAGGACCATTGTGACTAAGTTTGGTTCCAATTGGCCCAGTATTTTCAAAGAAGATTTTTTGCAATATTGTCCAATTTTTGACAAGATTCCCCACTAGCGGCCATCTTGGATGACGTGCGGACTTGCCGGACACAATTTTTAAAGGGGACCACCCAAGGACTATATTTCCAAGTTTGGTTCCAATTGCCGCAGTGGTTTCAGAGAAGAAAATCTTTAAATGCTTTTCCATAGGGTCCAATGTTAAAAGTGAGTTCCGCGTCTTGGATATGATACGGACTTGCAAAACAGTTGTTTTTAAAAGGGGCCACCTATAAGGACCATTGTGACCAAGTTTGGTTCCTATTGGCCAAGTAGTTTCAGAGAACTTGGAATACAGGGTCCTTTTTTCTACAAAGACCCAACTGGCGGCCATCTTGGACGGCGTGTTGACATGCTGGACACAAATTTTTAAAGAGGACCACCTAAGGACTATTGTGACCAAGTTTGGTTTCAGAAAAGAAGATGTTTGATTGGAAAGTGTACAACTAAAAGACCAAAGACACCATGGCATAGTCAGGTTAGTCATAGAGTTCATGCAAGCTACGAAGACAAGATACTACCACTAAAGTATCTACGAAAGATAATTGATGAGTATGTAAATATTTACCAATGAAGGAAACAATAAACATTTATATACAAAATTTATTTTAATGTGAAATAAGTAAAAATTATGAAATCATTTTTGGAAAAAAAATTGTAAAAATTTGTACAAAACACTTTTTTGGCTTTTGATTATGTAACAAATAATTGTTTTAATAAAGTGATAGCAGGGAATTTCTCTAAAACTTAAAAGAGAAAAGTAAACCAAAAGAAGATTTGAAAACATAATTTGAAGGGAAATAACCCAGTATAAGATGACGCCTGCTGTTTTAGCTGAAAAAAGTCTAAGTCCAATAACTCCCTTAAAAATAATCCGATCACTAAGGCAGTATAGTATACACAACTACATATCATGACCAACAATCCTGCCAAGTATGAAAGCAATCAATAGAGCGGTTTCAGAGGAGTTGCAGTAACAAGATGATACTTGCTGTTTTAGCTGACAATAGTCTAAGTCTAATAACTCCCATAAAAATAATCCGATCGAAAAGGCAGTAAAGTATGTACATCTACAACTCATGACCAACAATCCTACCAAATATGAAATCAATCCATTTAGCGGTTTTAGAGGAGTTGCATGATACTTTAGTATTTTTACTGGAAATAGTCTAAGTCCCATAACACCGTGTACAACCGTTACCACGAGGGAGTAGCTCTGTGGCATGACGGAGTAGATTTTTTCGCAGGAGGGAGTGGAATTTCCCGGCAATTTGTCATAACATAAGTTAAGTAAGCTTCACAAGTTTTTAGCTCACCTTGCTCATTTAGGTCCGATTCGATAAAAAACATGGCCACAAGCACATGTACAGAACTTAGTTTAACATTGGACCCTATGGAAAAATCACATTTTCATCTTCCCCTCTGAAAGCACTGAAGCAAATTCAACCAAACTTTACAGGAATGATGTACTGAAAGTCATTTACAAAGATTATCCATATATTTCAAATCCAATAAAAAACATGGCCGCCAGGGCCGAACTTAGGTTTAACATTGCACCATATGAGAAAAATCACATTTTCATCTTCTCCTCTAATACCACTGAAGCAAATTTAACCAAACTTCACAGGAATGATGTACTATAGGTCTTTTACAAAGATTGCTCATTTTGTTCCGATCCGATAAAAAACATGGCTTCCATGGCCGAACTGATGTTTAACATTGGACCCTATGGGAAAATCACATTTTTATCTTCTCCTCTTAAACCACTGAAGCAAGTTCAACCAAACTTTACAGGAATGATGTACTGAAGGTCCTTTACAAAGATTGCTCATATCTTTCAAATCCAACATGGTCGCCATGGCCGAACTTAGGTTTAACATTTGACCATATGGGAAACATAGGTAATCAACGATTACAGAGTTCGCCTCGTTATGGCACTTTGTCACAGTAACAAAATTTTGACTGGATGTTGACATCACATTTGCATGCCTAAGCAAGGTTACATGATCCTACCATGTAGAGTGACTGAGATCTGAACTTGTCCGAAAATTTGAACATAAATCACTCATGCGTCAAACATAAGTCAAAGTGACCTACTTTTACCTGGATGCTGATGTACCATCAGGGATGCATGCCTATACAAGGTTCCATTATCCTACCATGTACAGTGACTGAGATATGAACTTGTCAAAAAATTTGAATGTAAATCAATCAAGCGGAAAATATAGGTCAATGATGGATGCTGATCTATCATCAGAGATGGAGGCATATGCAAGGTTACATGATCCTACCATGTATAGTGACTGATATTTGAACTCGTCCGAAAACTTGGATGTAAATCAATCAAGCGGAAAATATAGGTCAAAGTGACCTAATTTTGTCTGGATGCTGATCTGCCATCAAAGTTATATGCATATGCCAGGTTACATGATCGTACCATGTATAGTGACTGAGATCTGAACTCGTCCTAAAACTTGAATGTAAATCAGTCAAGCGTAAAATATAGGTCAAGGTGTCTTAATTTTGCCCAGATGCTGACCAACCATCAGAGATGTATGCATGTGCAAGTTAACATGATCCTACCTTTGGTAGTGACTGAGATCTGAACTCGTCCGAAAACTAGAATGTAAATCAATCAAGCGGAAAATATAGGTCAAAGTAACCTAATTTTGCCTGGATGCTGATCCACCATCAGAGTTGCATGCATATGTAAGGTTACGTGATCCTACCATGTATAGTGACTGAGATCTGAGCTCGTCCGAAAACTTGAATGTAAATCAATCAAGCGCAAAATATAGGTCAAAGTTGACTTATTTTGCCTGGATGCTAACCTACCATCAGAGATGTATGCATGTGCAAGTTTACATGATCCTACCATGTATAGTTACTGAGATCTTAACTCGTCCGAAAACTTGAATGTAAATCAATCAAGCTTAAAATATAGGTCAAAGTGACCTAATTTTGCCTGGATGCTGACATACCATTAGAGATGCATGCATGTGCAACGTTACATTATCCTACCATGTATAGTGACTGAGATCTGAACTCGTACGAAAACTTGAATGTAAATCAATCAAGCGTAAAATATAGGTCAAAGTGACCAAATTTTGCCTGGATGCTAACCTACCATCAGAGATACATGCATATGCCAGGTTACATGATCGTACCATGTATAGTGACAGAGATCTGAACTCGTCCTAAAACTTGAATGTAAATCAATCAAGCGTAAAATATAAGTCAAGGTGTCTTAATATGCCCAGATGCTGACCAACCATCAGAGATGCATGCATGTGCAAGTTTACATGATCCTACCTTGGGTATTGACTGAGATCTGAACTCGTCTGAAAGCTAGAATGTAAATCAATCAAGCGGAAAATATAGGTCAAAGTGACCTAATTTTGCCTGGACGCTAACCTACCATCAGAGATGCATGCATGTGCAAGTTTACATGATCCTACCATGTATAGTGATTGAGATCTGAACTCGTCCGAAACTTTGAATGTAAATCAATCAAGCGTAAAATATAGGTCATAGTGAAGTAATTTTGCCTAGATGCTGACATACCATTAGAGATGCATGCATGTGCAAGGTTACATTATCCTACCATGTATAGTGACTGGGATCTGAACTCGTCCTAAAACTTGAATGTAAATCAATCAAGCGTAAAATATAGGTCAAACTGACCTTATTTTGCCTGGATGCTAACCTACCATCAGAGATGCATGCATGTGCAAGTTTACAGAGAGACGCAATTTTCTTGGAGGCTGTGAGATAGCCCAAGATGCACCTGCAAAATATTTCAACATGATAACTTTTAAAGCACGCCCAGAACAAATCCCTTTTATCATGATATTTAGACGAGCACACTCAGAACCAATTCAAATTATCATGATATAGAAACGTACACGCTCAGAACCAATCCAAATTATCATGATATAGAGACGTACACTCTCAGAACCAACCCAATTTAACATGATATATAGATAAGCACGCTCAGAACTAATCCATGCTATAGTGATATCAAGTCGAACACACCCAGAAGCAATGCATATTATAGTAATATTTAGATGTTCACGCTCAGACCCTATCTATTTTAACATGACATCTAGTCGAACATGATCAGAACCTATCCATATTATAGCAATATCTAGACAAGCAAGGTCAGTACATGATATACAGACAAGCACGCTCAGAACCAATCTTTATTATCAAGATATAAAGACGAGCATGCTCAGAACCAATCTATATTATCATGATATAATGACGAGCACGCTCAGAACCAATACATATTATAGTAACATGTAGATGAGCATGCTCAGAACCAAACAATTTGAACGTGATATTTGGTCGAGCTTGCTTCTAACCAATCAATTTTAACATGACATGTGGGCAAGCATGCTCAAACCCAGTCCATATGATCATGATATATAAACGAGCTCAACGAGAAACAATCCATATAAACATGATATATACACGGGCACGATCAGAACCAACCCATATTATAGTGATATGTGGACGAGGACAGTCAGAATCAATCCATTTTAACATGTTAAATGAATTGATTGATTGCTTGATTGATTGATATTGGGTCGAGTGCAATGTACAAAGTGGGGCGCGAGCTAACACCGCAGAGGTGAGAGATTAAAGTGGTTGTATAGGAAGTAGAATTACCTTAAGAATTCGGCCACCCAGGGCCTCTTTTAAATGGAAGAGCAAGCTCAGAACCAATCCATTTTATAGTGATATCTGGACGAGCATTACAATCCATTGTAACATGATATACAGTCGAGGATACTCAGAACCAATATACATTATCATGATATAGAGACGAGCACGCTCAGAACCAATCCATATTATAGTGATATCTAGAAGAGCACGCTCAGAACCAATCCATTGCAATTTGATATACAAACGAGCATACTCAGAACCAATCTTTATTATCATGATATATAGACGAGCACGCTCAGAATCAATCCATATTATAGTGATATCTAGACGAGCAAGCTCAGAACCAATCTAGATAATAGAAATATCTAGACGAGCACGCCCAGAACAAATCCATATTATACTAATATCTAGAAAAGAACGCTCAGAGCCAATCTATTTCAACATGATGTCTATTAAAGCACGCTCAGAACCAATCCCTTTTATCATGATATTTATATAGACAAGCACGCTCAGAACCAATCCCTATTATCATGATATGGAGATGTACACTCTCAGAACCAACTTAATTTAACATTATATATAGACGAGCACGTTCAGAACCAATCCATGTTATAGCGATATCAAGACCAACACACCCAGAACCAATGCATATTATAGTAATATTTAGACGTACACGCTCAGACCCAATCTATTTTAACATGATATCTAGGCGAACAAGCTCAGAACCAATCTATTCTAACATGATATATAGACAAGCACGCTCAGAACCGATCCATATTATAGTAACATGTAGACGAGCATGATCAGAACCAATCTATTTGAACATGACATTTAGTTGCGCTTGCTTATAACCGATCAATTTTAACATGATATGTACGCAAGCACGCTCACACCCAGTCCATATGATCATGATATATAGACGAGTACATTGAGAACCAATCCATATAAACATGAACCAACCCATATTATAGTGATATGTAGACGAGCACGCCCAGAACCAATCCATATTATACTAGTATCTAGACCAGCACTCTCAGAGCCAATCCATTTCAACATGATATCTATTAAAGCACGCTCAGAACAAAACCATATTATCATGATATAGAGACGTACACACTCAGAATCAACACAATTTAACATGATATATAGAGGAGAAGGCTCAGATCCAATCTATGGTATAGTGATATCAAAACGAACACACCCAGAACCAATGCATAATATAGTAATATTTAGACGTAAACGCTCAGACCCAGTCTATTTTAACATGATATCTAGAGGAACAAGCTCAGAACCAATCCATATTATAGTAATATCTAAACAAGCAAACTCAGAACCAATCTATTCTTACGTGATATATAGACAAGCACGCTCAGAAGCAGTCTTTATTATCAAGATATAAAGACAAGCATGCTCAGATTCAATCTATGGTGTCATGATATTTAGACGAGCACGCTCAAAACAAATTCATGTTATAGTAAAATGTAGACCAGAACGCTCAGAACCAATCCACTTTAATATGATATATAAACGAGCACGCTTAGAATCAACCCATTTAGCATGTATAGACGAGCACTATCAGAACCAATCCATATTAAAGTAATATCTAGACGACCACGAACAAGACCAATCCATATTAGTATACATAGTAACATTTAGAGAAACACGCTCAGAATCAATCAAATTTAATATGATATATAGATCACCACACTTAGAACCAATCCATTTTAACATGATATATAAACGAGCACGACCAGAACCAATCGATATTATGGTAATTTCTACACTTGCATGCTCAGAACCAATCCATATTATCATGATATATAGACGAGCACGCTCAGAACCAATCCTATTTAACATGATATATATACGAACACGCTCAGAACCAATCCTATTTAACATAATATATACACGAGCACGCTCAGAACCAATCCTACTTTACATGATATATAGACGAACACTCTCAGAACCAATCCTATTGAACATGATATATAGACAAACACTCTCAGAACCAATCCTATTTAACATGATATATAAATACACACTCTCAGAACCAATCCTATTTAACATGATATATAGACGAGCATTCTCAGAACCAATCCATATTAGCATGATATATAGACGAACACTCTCAGAACCAATCCTATTTAACCTGATATATAGACGAGCACGGTCAGAACCGATCCTATTTAACATGATATATAGCCCAACACCCGCAGAACCAATCGAATTTAACATGACATATAGAAGAGCACTCTCAGAACCAATCATATTTAACATGATATATAGACAAACACTCTCAGAACCAATCCTATTTAACATGATATATACACGAGCACGCTCAGAACCAATCCTACCTTACATGATATATAGACGAACACTCTCAGAACCAATCCTATTTAACATGATATATAGACAAACACTCTCAGAAACAATCCTATTTAACATGATATATAGATAAACACTCTCAGAACCAACAATATTTAACATGATAGAGACACGAACACTCTCAAAACAAATACTATTTAACATAATATATAGACAAACATTTTCAAAGTCAATCCATATTAGCATGACATATAGACCAACACTCTCAGAACCAATCCTATTTAACATAATTTTTAGACGAACACGCCCAGAACCAATTCTATTTAACCAATCCTATTTAACATGATATATAGACGAGTACACTCAGAACCAATCCTATTTAACATGATATATAGACAAACACTCTCAGAACCAATCCTATTTAACATGATATATAGACGAACACTCTCAGAACCAATCCTATTTAACATGATAGAGAGACGAACACTCTCAAAAACAATCCTATTTAACATGATATATAGACGAACACTTTTGGAACCAATCCTATTTAACATGATATAGAAAACCACTCTCAGAACCAATCCATATTAGCATGATATATAGATGAATACTCTCAGAACCAATTCTATTTAACCTGATATATAAGTAGAGCACGGTCAGAACCAATCCTATTCAAAATGATATATAGACGAACACTGTCAGAACTAATCCTATTTAAAATGATACAGAGACGAACACGCTCAGAACCAATCCTATTTAACATGATAAATACACGAACAGTCTCAGAACCAATCCTTTTTAACATGATATATAGACGATCACGCTAAAGACCAATCCTATTTAACATGATATATAGACAAACACTCTCAGAACCAATCCTATTTAACATGATATATAGACAAACACTCTCAGAACCAATCCTATTTGACATGATATATAGACGAGCACTCTAAGAAAAAATACTATTTAACATGATATAGAGACGAGCACTCTCAGAACCAATCCTATCTAACATGATATATAGACAAACACTCCCAGAACCAATCCTATTTAACATGATATATAGACGAACACCCGCAGAACCAATCGAATTTAACATGATATTTAGACGAACACTCTCAGAACCAATCCTATGTAACATGATATAGACGAACACTCTCAGAACCAATCATATTTAACATGATATATAGACGAGCACGCTCAGAACCAATCCTATTTAACATGATCTATAATAGACGAGCACTCTCAGAACCAATCCTATTTATATAGACGAACACTCTCAGAACCAATTCTTTTTAACATGAATATAGACGAGCACGCTCAGAACTAATCCTATTTAACATGATATATAGACGAACACTCTCAGAACCAAAGCTATTTAACATGATATATAGACGAGCACTCTCAGAAACAATCCTTTTTAACATGATATATAGACAAACACTCTCAGAACCAATCCTATTTAACATGATATATAGACGAGCATGCTCAGAACCAATCGTATTTAACATGATATATAGACAAGCACGCTCAGAACCAATCGAATTTAACATGATATATAGACGAACACTCTCAGAACCAATCCTATTTAACATGATATATAGACGAACACTCTCAGAACCAATCCTATTTAACATGATATATAGACGAGCACGCTCAGAACCAATCCTATTTAACATGATGGCGAACACTCTCAGAACCAATCCTATTTAACATGATATATAGATGAACACCCGCAGAAGCAATCGTATTTAACATGATACATAGACGAACACCATCAGAACCAATCCTATTTAACATGATATTTAGACGAGCACGCTCAGGACCAATCTATATCATCATGATATATAGACGAACACTCTCAGAACCGATCCAATTTAACAAGATTCCCAGAACCAATCCATATTATAATAATATTTAGACGAGCAAACTCAGAATCAATCCATAGTACCTTGTTCTATAACGGCTGTGCATGCTCAGAACCAATTCCTTTAGACGTTTTCTAAAATATGGAAATTTTGGTTGTGACCCCTTATTGCGAAAGGTGCGCCAAGGAGAGGAAGATGGGTAAAAACACAGTACATTAGCTATATAATAAATGATTGAGAAAGAAAACATTTTCTTATTTTTTTCTTTGCAAGAACTGAGTTCGTGTAATCTACATTTTTTAACTTTGAATTGAGCTTTGGTATTTTTTTTTTTTTTGTTTCATAATTAGAAACTTTGTTGGTAAGTCAGTCTACAAACAAATATACTTCAAGTAAATCATACAGCACACTTGAATATTGTTATTTCACAAAATAATCACAAGACCTGAAATAACACGTGTGTTTCAATTCCAATACTCAGATTGTCAACCGTTTCTGTTAATTACACAGGTACCAGTATACCATTTGAAATACGTCAGCTACGTATTAATCAAACCAAGGGCGTATATCGCAATATACGTCCTTGGTCAATCTAAATGTTAAAAAATTCAAAATCATTTTAAACAAAGATGTTTTATAATGTTGTATGCTTTCAATCCTAATGTATATGGGTATAAATGTGCATTTTATTAAATAAATAAATAAATAAATAAATATAATAATACATGTACTCAACAATTAAAAACAAAACTAAATGATTTTTTGATTACAAAGAAATGTAAATAAAAATAAATCTTTTTTTTCTTTTTTTTGTGATTTGTCTTGCAAGAAAAATAATATATTTCAAAGAAGTTTTCTAAAAAGAACTTGGGTTAGATTAGAAATTTACACAGACAATAAGCGAATTCCCAAAATTTCGCGGCGGTAAATAAAAGTTAAAGTTAATTTCGAATGGGGGTTTCGAACTCCCCCTCCCCGATGCACCACTGAAAACATACACCTTCTGTGCTTTCAGAGAAGCTGTGATTTAAAAAAAATCCGACAAATAAAGAAAAATCCTAGGAGTAAATGACTTCACAGCAGGTATTATCTCAGTTGACCCTCGATCCATACGTTTGTAGATCATAATGCGGACAGATATAAAAATCAAACTTGATCCAACTGCAAGTCCATAAGTTCCTGAATAGATACTTCTGACTCTTCTACCGGTTCGCCTCGGCCACAATGATAAAATTGACTATTCCATTTACATGTGCGCGAATAAAAGACTCACAACCCTGCAGAAATTACATACAAAACCCCTCCCAACCGTACCCGACACGCTATTTTATTTATGAGGAAGGTTCGCGAACCTCATTAATGATGTCACAAAATCTAATTTACATGTGCAAATTTGATTTTTTGTTGGCAAAGTTATAGAAAGACTACTCCATATATAACAATGTAAAAGGATTTTTTTTTATCTTTTGTGAATTTTTATCATCTGTCCGATTTTGGATTTGTAAAATGCGTAATAAAATTCAAGATATTCATATTTTTTCTGTCGATTTACTGTTTTGAAATCTCCAGCAAAAATATATGGTTTTAACAGAGACATATAAACACACAAGTAATTAAATGTCTCTGGTTTTAAAGAGTGTCGGCATTGCAGAAATTTGTATACTTTACATAAAAGCTACTTATATAAATAAGGAAAGCAAACATGATTAAAAATTATTAACCAGCTAAATACAATATGATAGAAAATGCCTATTTATTATCAGGGAGAAATTTTCACAGCCGGTTATTACGAGATCCAAAGCAGGGCCATTACAGCCAGAAAACAGGGCATTATTACAGGGCCATTATTGATCACGTGACACAGAAGCTTATTATGAGTTTAAAAAAAAAACTGCTTTCAGTTCATACCACTATTTACTTTTATCAATTTTACCCGATGTAGTTTTATGTTCATGAAATAGACCATATTTCTTTTTGTACCTCAGAGGTAAACCCTAATGCAGCTGTATGGAGAATAATTTTTTTTTTTGTTTCAAATATTTAACAGTACTTGTGGCCACTCATTTCAATCATCTCATCATAAGAGATCCGAAAATATACATCTTTCATCTCATCATAAGAGATCCGAAAATATACATCTTTTCTGGATTTTCTGAAAAAATATTTTTTGTACTTCAGCGGTTAACCCTAATCCAGCTGTATGGATAATATTTTTTTTTGTTTGTTTCAAATTTTTGACCCTGCTTGTGACCACTCATTTTAATCATCTCATCATAAGAGGTCCGAAAATATACATCTTTTCTTGATTTTCTGAAAAAAAATATTATTTTGTACTTCAGCGGTAAACCCTAATCCAGCTGTATGAAGAATATTTTTTTGTTTCAAATATTTGACCCTGCTTGTTACCACTCAATTTAATCATCTCATAATAAGGGATCCGAAAATATACATCTTTTCTTGATTTTTTTCAAAAAAGTTTTTTATTGTCCATTGGGGTAAATCTTAATCCAGCTGTATGGAGAAACTTTTTTTCAGATCTATGACTCTACTTGTGACCTCTCGTTTTACTCATCATTCGAAGATATACACAATTCCTTGATTTTTTAGAACAAAGTTTTTTTGTACTTGAGCAGGTAAAATCTTATATAGCAACTTTTTTGTTTCAGATATGTGATCCCACTAACGACTTTTCATGTAAAAAATTGAATTTTCAGAAAATTATTCTATATACATTTACATTCACTTTATCTAAATCTATTTAAAACCATTAATCTGGTTAATAACAGTTTTAAGAAATGAGTATTTCCATAATGGCCCTGTTATGTGTCCTCGGTCTGTAATAATGACCTTGAACACATAACAGGGCCATTATGGAAATACCTATTTATTAATACTATATTAATACCCTGTAAAAGTGTTAATTTACATCAACAAGAATTATCAAGATACCTCTTGATAATGACATTTTTATGACCCTTCATGAGTAATTATCACTTTTTCTTGCCAATCAAATATGTATCACGGCGAACTCTCCTATTAGTAGATCATATTATAATACTACGTAATCTTGCTTAACTGATGGGCATAAGCTTAGAAGTTCCTGATAATTATATGTTTTATATACAGTATTTCTCAGTATTCGTGATACTACGTAAACTTGTTTCTTGAACTGATGAGCATAAGCTTAGAAGTTCCTGATACTTATATGTTTTATATACAGTATTTCGGGTTGTCAGTAATATATATCAGAGACATTTCAACACATTATAAATGTCTCTGTGTATATATAAAATGCTATTTTTACTTAAGATTTATCCTTTTCCACGAACTTTACAAACAACCATTGTATCTTGTCCATGTTCTCCAACATTACAATTAATTAACTGATAATTCGGCTATAATTCTATATCAAATGTCAGTAAACTATAAATAAGATCATAAAAATTTCTTACTTTAACTAAAATTGATATGAATAACACCGTCTAAATAATTATTGATCGGTCCTAAGAGGTTCGTTGCAATTTATATTTATATTCTGGTATTTAGATATATCGTCTGTTATTTATCGGAACATCTCGCATTTCCTTCGGATGTGGTTCTAGAAATGCGTTTCCGGTTCTGATTTTGCTGGTTCTAAGATTGCCAAGGCTAAAAAAAATACTAGTTTCAAAATAATTGCAACAAAACCCGACTACAGCCCAGAAACCATTTTTCAAGCAAGGCATTCGATTGTCTTCCCAATTATCTTCTTTTGTTAAAACTCATTTATTAGGTCTTATTATGGTCTTAGTGAGTTTTTCTATGATGAAAAATTTCTCTTATGATAAATTTCATTTATTTCAAGTGGCCAAAACATGTTAATTCCACTCAGACAATTAGCCCTCGAACTGATGATTCCAATAGCTGGTTCATTAAAGTACAACATATTCTGCACTTATATGAATTACCAACAGCATATGAGATCATATTGAACCCAAATTAGAACTGGAAGAGGATTACACATGAAAAATTGATTCTTCATGGAAAGGAAAGAAGTTGGAGCAGACAGAACTGAAATCATCTATACAGAATATGTACGCCAAAAAACTGGAATTTCAGGAAAACTACATCTATGTTGGAGAAATATATCTTATAAAAAAGAGATGTTCAGAAAGCAATAATAAAGTCCAGATTATTAACAGGAACATACAATACACGAAGTGTGCTACATAAATTTGATAGTAGTGAAACAGAGTTAAGGATGTATTCTCCTGAGGTTTCAGTCTCGTTCAAATATCGTTTACGAATAAATCTTATAACTTACCTAATGAGTGGCATTTTCTTATTGATATATATTTTATAATGACCCTCCCAGATTTTGTCAAAAAATTATGTATCTACGACCATTAGTTTTCGAGAAATACAAAATTCTATTTTTTGACAAAATTTGACCATTGATCTCTAGGTCAGAATTTAGCCGATTTTGGGGTAGGGGTAATAAAAATTAATTTTAAAGAAAAGTATCCATCTTATTCATATGATTTCTTTTCTAAGTTCTTCAAGATTGTACAACTATTTAAACAAAAAAGCGTGAGGTCTGACAGTGTAGTTGATGGGAATTTCGAAAAATCTAGAGTTTTACAGATTTTACGAAGTCTTGAATTTGACCAAACAAGGCAACATTTTCTTACAGAACTTTCTTATATCAACACGGACCTATGTTTTTTATCATTGATATTTCTTCAGACCCATGAGATCTAACAATATGGAAACTTTGAGAGAAAACTTGATGCTAGAAATCGATATTTTAGCCCCAAATGGCCAGAAAATAGGCCAAAATTGATGAAATTTGCTCAAAATCGTCACAAATAGGGGTTTTCAAATGACTATAGCACAAAAAAATGCACACTGACATGTGGTTTTCTCTTCATAAATGATTTTTTCAGGGTCCTAGCATTGAAAAAATGTGGGTTTCGGGAAAAACTTGACGCAGGAAAATTTTGACCCCTCAGGAGAATATATCCTTAAGTTAACTATGTTTTCATGGAAAAGAGGACTACACTTTCTCTTACAATGTAAACAATGTAAACAACTTGACACAATAAGAGCATCTTACAAATCCAGACTTCTCAGATATATTGAAGACAATATTACGGTTACTACCAACATACTAAACTCAGATGAAATGCTTTTAAAGCTACTGTTGGACTGTTCAACGCAGAACCTTATTCCAACATCAAATATGACTGATCTAGAAAGGCTAAGTAGAGATTGGATATATCCTCTCCATAGTAGACGAGCCTCGGTGCTTCAGTATTAATATTCAAGTCACTGCTTCACTTCACCTTGACCAAAGTAAACCATACAAACTGTGCATATATATATATATATATATATATATATATATATATATATATATATGTAATTATTTAAACATAAAAATTTAGGGCAAAAGGAGTTCCCATTTCGTGAATTTATTATTCACCTCTCTAAGACATCTTAGCTTTTATTGAGTTTTTACCTTTTAAATTTTATTTATATAATTTTTACTTTTTTGGTAGATGTTTTCTTAATTTCATGATTTTAACTTTAATTTGACTAAAAAAATTAACTACCACACGACCCATATGCTATATACATTGTATAGTGTACAAACTTGTTATTTTACCTTTTAACTAATCTCGTTTTAACATTTTAACTAATCGCGTTTTAAAATTGCTTACGTGTCATGACACGGTGACCCTTCATATAAGGTTATATAAGGTGGATTTACCACTACAGTACAGTACAGATGTGTGACCTCTAGAACAACCAATGAAAATACGCATGAAAAGTTATCTGATCATATGAAAGGCCAATGAAATGATAGCATAAAAGTTATCATTAAGTGATACGAAAATTGTCTAATCGTGCAAGAAATAGATATTGCTGCTACATCATAAGAGAAATATATTATACTGTATATATTGAAAATTACATCCAGTTGAGATCCAGCAAATTCAACATATTATATAAAAAATAAAGAACACAGTTAAACTAAAAACAGAAACTGCAATATAATTTAGTTGAGTCTTTGACTGGTGTGGACCTTCTTTGAATTATTATGACTGTTTTATGAAGGTGCACACTGCCGATAAAAGGGTTGTGTCTGAAGTTAAAAAACAACGGCACTCATAGTGTGAACTCCCATGAAAACCGGGAGTGACATCAGGTGCTCCGGAAGGGTAAGCATGTCCTGCTCCGCTAGCGGCACCCGTCACACTATCAGTGAGTCAATCCAGGGTTGAGTCAAATCCGATTATGTTAAACCCGTGAAGACGTGAAATCTAGCTGAAAATGTCCGTTTTCATTTGGGACACAGACACGTCATATCTGTCAATGATGTCATGGTGACGGCCATAGAATTTCTGAAGGGATGAAAGTAACAAAGGCTGAACAAATGTAGAATAAAGAGCTGTGGAAAAATGTCTCATTGGTCATGCCTGCGTCTTTCTTCCAGTTTGTTTTTACATGATTACACACAAAGGACATTTTTTCAAGCTGATTTTGGCGATAGTTTTTGAAGCTATAAGTATATGCTTTTGAAGAGCTGGTGGTGAGTCACTGACTTTTTCCTCTTCATTGCGTAATGCGTGAATTCTGGTCAACTTGAGAAAGCTGGTGTCATTAAGTTCCGTGGCTAGTCAGTACCGACGGTTGTCGATCTTTTGAAGAAGTTCTTAGGCTTATCACTTAACAAGTTTCGTGACTGACCACTTTGACAAAACTTTGGACAAAACGCGAATAGTTGAAACAATAACTGGACAAAGACAGAGTTTAAACAAAGTCTAAACATATGTTAAACACGTCTACTTCACAGTAGGTAACGTCGCCCTGCGAGGACATGATTTTCTACTATAAATTGTCCTGCTCTTCTACGATTGTTCCGGATTCAATGCGAATAATATTGAAAAAATGTAAACATGCAGACGCTTTCATCATAGCTCTTAAGATAGGTTGCTTTCCTTAAATTTGAATAGTAAATCTTAGATAGTTATCATATAGCATACTACACGCTTTTAATCCCTCAAATTCATGAACGCGTATTTGAAACATAAACAAATTCCAATTTCATTAAAAATACAGTTTTCTTTATAATTAAAGCACAAATTTTCAAGTAAAACCACTGACAGTATCGACACTTCAAATACATCGAAATCCGACAAGAGAACAGCGACATGAATTGTTCTGGAAGACCGTAATTCCTGGTTTTCAATTTTAATGTGTCCTGACTTTTACCCGAATTGACCTGGCTTTTATGCGATTGGTCCAGGAATTAAAACGATGCAAATTAGATTAAAAAAAGTTATTCCCGTTTATTACATCCCACTTTGAAGAAAACGATAAATTTTGAGGCAAAACAGTTACAGGACTGTAAAAGACCAACGAAGCTAATTCTTGCGAATAAAAAAAGGCAAGTGAACGTTTAGTGAATTTTTTGCACGATGTGTGATCGAAGTGTCACTTTTCCCGTTTGATATGTATATAATGTGTAACCCTTTTAAGGTACCGACTGTAAGCTTTTGTATTTAATCTTGATTTCGATTCACTTGTTCGACCATAGCAATATCATAGTAAAATGATATTTCAACATCTTCTCTTAACATTGATGCAAATTCAACCAAATTTTACAGGATTGATTTTTGGCAGCAGACTAGTCTCCTTGAGCTAGCCGGCAATTTAGTGACGAACACTCCCTGGACCATCTTTTTAATTACGTTTTGTCTTATTCTTTCTTTTTCAAGATTATGGTCTTGGAGTTAATGGTCCACCTGTATTGGGTTTATTTGTATGTTTATGATACTATAGAGAAACGAGAAAGAGGAAAGGGAGGTTTGGTTACCTATAAACCGGTTTAACCGTACCGGCTACATGTATCCCGATTTCCTATCGTTTCCTTTCTTTTGTCATTTAATTGTTTTTGTGCACTTTCCTAGTGGATTGTGTCATGTGATTGTAATGTCCGGCCATTGTTCGTGTCTCCTGTTTTCTTTTCTCCATTAATGGTCAGTCCTTGTCGAATATTGTTCACTTCATTCTGTATGTTTGGCAACACGGGAATAATATGTACTCTTCAAACACTCATCCAGTGCTCGAAAAGGGACCAATAGACAATACAACATATACATGATTAAAGAGAACTCATCGAGTTAATTGTAAGAAAACTTGACAAGTAAAATCGGGAGATGTGGGCAATATGTATATACAGATGACAAAACATAGCTTAATTTTTACAAAACAAGAAAGACAAATGTTGAATTTATATGAGAATTTTTTATATGAACAAGTACACCATAACTGACAAAATAAAAGGAGCATGCACCTCAAGCACGGGAATCTTTTTGCGGACCTCACATTGTGCACGAATTTTGATTGAATTTGTCGAAGGGTTATGAAATGACAATAACCGCTTTCAACACAACATTTTTACGTGTCTGTGTGACTGGTTGAGCAAATCAGGTTTACGCTACATTACCAGTTTTGTAGGCTTTCACTCTGTTAGTGCTGTAATTTTGAGGCGCCCTTGTTCTTTTTTTTTGTGTTAAATATAAATTGCCATGCTTTAGGTTTTTTTGTTTTGAAATTACTAGTACCTCTTTTACCGTTTCTTTTTTTTTTTTGTTTTTTGTTTTTTTTTTTTGCTTTGCATTCGTTTCTCGGTGTATCAAGGAGGGCTTTTTTCAAACATAGGTAATCGTTATGGCATATTGTCACAGTAACAAAATTTTGCCTGGATGTTGACATCATAGTTGCATGCATAAGCAAGGTTACATGATCCTACCATGTATAGTGACTGAGCTCTGAACTTGTCCGAAAACTTGATCATAAACCATTCATGCGTAAAACATAACTCAAAGTGACCTACTTTTGCTTGGATGCTGATGTACCATCAGGGAAGCATGCCTATGCAAGGTTACATTATCCTACCATGTACAGTGACTGAGTTTTGAACTCGTCCGAAAACTTGAATGTAAATCAATCAACCGGAAAATATAGGTCAACGTGACGTCAATTTGCCTGGGTGCTGATCTATCATCAGAGATGGATGCATATGCAAGGTTACATGATCCTACAATGTATAGTGACTGATATCGTCCGAAAACTTGGATGTAAATCAATCATGTGGAAAATATAGGTCAAAGTGACCTAATTTTGCCTGGATGTTGACCTACCATCAGAGATATATGCATATACCAGGTTACTTGATCCTACCATGTATAGTGACTGAGATCTGAACTCGTCCGAAAACTTGAATGTAAATCAATCAAGCGTAAAATATGGGTCAAAGTGACATAATCTTGCCTGGATGCTGACCTACCATCAGAGATGCATCTATATGCAAGGTTACATGATCCTACCATGTATAGTGAATGGAATCTGAACTCGTCCGAAAACTTGAATGTAAATCAATCAAGAGTAAAATATTTCAAAGTGACCCATTTTTGCCTGGATGCTGACCTACCATCAGAGATGCATGCATGTGCAAGGTTACATGATCCTACCACGTATAGTGACTGAGATCTGAAATCGTCCGAAAACTTGAATGTAAATCAATCAAGAGTAAAATTTTTCAAAGTGACCCATTTTTGCCTGGATGCTGACCTACCATCAGAGATGCATGCATGTGCAAGGTTACATGATCCTACCATGTATAGTGACTGAGATCTGAAATCGTCCGAAAACTTGAATGTAAATCAATCAAGCGTAAAATATAGCCAAAGTGACCTAATCTTGCCTGGATGCTGACCTACCATCAGAGATGCATGCATGTGCAAGGTTACATGGCCCTACCATGTTTAGTGACTGAGATCTGAACTCGCCCGAAAATTTGAATGTAAATCAATCAAGCGTAAAATATAGGTCAGAGAGACCCAAGAGGCTGTCAGTTAGCCCAAGATGCACCTGCATACAAAGTTTAAAGACCCTACCATGCATAGTTGCAGAGATATACCCAAATGCGGACGCGGACGTAGACGTAGACGCAGACGCGGACGCCGGACGTACTCCAATAGTCCCTTTCGTTGAGGCGAACTAAAAATTACTCATTTCATCTAGTTGGAAAGAGTTATTGCAAGTTCGATAGAAAACATCGCCACCAGCAGAATACATCTTCCAACGTTATAATAAAAACTTTAAGTTTTCGCCAGATGAGCGATACATGATTCTAGTTTAATAATCTTGAACAGCCGCATTTTTTAGATATTTTACCATAGATGTCATGCCTGCTGAAGCAGAAAATGAGTTTTGTGATAGTATAATAATTTCCAGTGCAATTGAAGTTATGAAAAAACACATAATTATAAAATATGTCAAATATAGATCTATGTAAATAACAAAGGACCAAAATTGCTGAAAATTTAGTGAACTGATACCATTCAAATGATATCCCGTGAAAGCATGTACGCTAATTTACCGTGAAGTCTTAGTATGATAGTAACTCAAAATTTGTTTAATATGTATCAAAATATGCAGATATTGATATCTCAAAAAAATTCTATCTACTTTAATATAGCATTTTAAGGATTTTTTTTCAAAGTCGATTTTAGAAGAATAATAATTTTAACAGTTTTGATTTGACCTCAGAAGCGACTTGATCTGGTTTCAATATGAGCCGTTCGCTAACTAAAAAGTTTGTCTAAAGTAGTCCTGGCAATTGTTCTTAAAATTTTGGATGCGTGTCCAAAACGCAGGTGCTTAATTCTATCATGCACAACTAAAAAGCCAAGCCTTCCAACCTCCGACTTGACCACACTAGATCTGGGACCCATGTTATTTTTCATATTTTGCACTATTTTGTTTTAAGTTAACGATTTAATGTTTTTTTTATTTTAGTGAAACAGTGCCACATCAAGTAGAGCAAGAATAAGCGAAATGGCATTGAATATGAGCTATTGAGTTAATCTTGTTTATTTTGACAAGCAGTTCGCTATTTTTAGAAATAAAACCGATTCAATAAATCTGTCCCCACCGTCAGTTTTTGACTTGTATATCTTTTGTCAGCTTCTGTGTTAAAGAAAACACAATGTTATCAAATGTGGACGGAAACAGACAAAATTTTTTGTGCATTCATACATAAAACAAAAATACCCCAATATTATAATGTAGCATTTTGTCATCTTTTCACAAAGAAACTGCCAGTTAGTGAGTTAGTCTTAACATCACTGCATTTGATTGGTCGACCCTAGGAACAACACGGTCCAACAACAAAGTTATGCCCACGACTCGAATAGTTGAGATATGTCCTTTGTAAACCTTTTGTCGTTGATAGGGACTGTCTGTTATTTCAATTTTCCGTCATTTAATTGAAATGATTGACATTATCATAATTGCGTTGTAGAATCTGGCCATAACGGATGTCCTTTTTCTTTAAGAGCAATAAACTCGACACAACAACTGTTTTATAAACAGTGTCAAAATATTCATTATGAACCAACATGTAACATTTGATTCATCCTTTAACTTGTGAACAGATATTAAAGAATTGTATTCATACTGACGATAAACAATAGTTCGATTTACATATTTTCCCGTTAATATGAGTCCCGTTTAATCACAGACAACAAGTTGGATTGGCTGTCTGAAATGTGGTATTTATTGTAAGCAGGAAAGCAGGATGAAGAAATAGGGGACGCCATATCGCTGACGATAGCGATAAACGAATTTGAAGTCTTAAACTATAGTAAGGGTTGGTTAGTTATGTGGTCTGAAATAGGAGATGCATTGTAGGATTTCTCTGTCACGAAAACTGAATTGTCTGACACTCAATTTTAAGCGATGAACTTGATGTAACATTGATTAATTGATTATAGCTTGCGCCTCTGGCCAATATGACTTACCTCAGATCTATAACTATGCCAATATGAAATAAATTACGCAATGATACTATCTTATATGCATCAAATTGACTAGTTATTATGCTGGACAATCAGTAAACTATATTTCTTGGATATAAATTTAACACATTTGTTACTTATTGGTCAGATAATTCCTTATGCAGGATTTTTCTATTTCATTTCCAAGAATGGAAAATCTGGATGAGAACCACAAATAACAGTAAGATAATTATGCGATACAAGGGCAAAACATATAAATTCAAATCATTTGTCTACTCAGTTTATTTTATTTCGTTTCGACAGTTAGTTGTTAAAATAAACCTTAAATTTCAATTTTTGCTTACAAAATTCGTGATTGTCCTGTAATTAAAGCTGCGCTATCATTTTAATTGAAATATCTATCGTATAAATTCACAGACAAATCGTATAAAATCTGGGACATCAGTAGTGGACACTCGTGTAAATTCCAGGACAACACGAAACTCCGAATTCTCTGGTTTCTACGTTTTATCAATAACACAATTCCGGACTATAAAGACAGAGAAGTAACATTTTAGTAAAAATTGCAAAATAACATAGAGAATAACAACACAAAGAAGTATTTCCGCTTGTAAAATCGGGTCGAATCCATGACAATCGTATAAAATCGTAGAAAATCATGTCCTCGCAGGACGACGTTACCTACTGTGTACTTACAAACTGTAACAGCTGTAGAAAATATAAGAAGATCATGACAACTGATGGTTAGGGTTCCAGCGGTAACAATTACATGTATTAGCATTGTGTCGTAATTACGTTTCCTTTGGATTGAAATTCAAAGCGCTTTATATTATTGTTATATCAAGTTCCCTGATGTAATGTTAAAATTATGAACTTCAGTATAATAATGTACATAGTACTTAATTATACATATTCAACAATATCGTGGAAATTGCAAAATATTTTAGTACAATGTGCCATTATTTTTTATTTAATCCTGATAAAGGAGTCAATTCAGAAAAATTTGGTTATTTCCACTTTGTAAATATATAAGTTACATGGCAAATTCGAAGTAGTTAACTATGGGGAAAAGCCGTAGGTTTTCAAAAAACGTTTTTTGAAAACCTACGGCTTTTCCCCATAGTTAACTACTATCTACGGGACTAACGAAAATAAGCAATTGTTATTCACTACAGTTGAGACGGGTAAAACGGGCTAGATTCTTAGTTCACTCACATTTTTTACGTTGCTTCCGGTTTAAGCATCTCATAAGTAAAACAAAAATCTTATTGGAGTAAAAAGTAAATTAGGACTTGGTACTGTATTTCAGGTAGGAGGGCGCATAACCGTTTTGGTCAGTAATAATGTTTGACTTTTATAATAAAAAATCAGTTAAAAAAAATG
>MJUU01066430.1:0-16982 GCA_002080025.1 Modiolus philippinarum | reverse complement strand
TTTTTATATATATATATATATATATATATATATATATGAAAAGGTCATATAAATGTATTAGAAATATATGAATGGGTGTCATTTTTGAGTAGGCATATATATCAATGGGGTAGGTAAAAATAATTGTGAGCCGCACACCCGTACCCAAAAATTCTTGAGTTAATACCCCGTGACTCCACCCAAGTAACTCAATTCTCATTTTGAAAATATACATTATACCAACTTTGCTATATGGCTTGGAAGTAATTTTACCGAACAGGAGTGGCTTAGAAAAGCTAAAATTATATCAAAAGAAGCTGTTAAAGCAAATCTTATCACTACCACAGAATGCACCCGACGTTGTTCCGTATATCACCTTTTCTTGTACCCAAATTATTTTGCAACGTACACGTGTAAAATAGCAAATTCTAGTTCTCAAATCTATTAAAAGAATAAAACTCATGTAAAAGTTTGTAAGTAAATAACAAAAGTACTCACTATTCACAGAATAGTTCTCCTTAACCGATAACTATGCTTCTGACATACTGTCTGTCACAAATTCATTAACTACCACGGTACCCGACTGCCTTGACCAACAACTTCGAAAATGTCTGCTCAAACTACCCACGGTATGAACTGCGCAGACTCCAAAAAAAAAATACATGTGATCTCAAAAATTTCTAAACTTTTTTTAAAAAATGTCTTTTACTATTAAAAGATTATCTGTCTTCTTTCTTTAAATATGATAAAAATATTGCAACAATTTATCCTTTTCGTTTGCAAAATCTGAACTTCAAAAATCGATTAAAGAAAGACAACTCTAGGTCATTGAAAGTTTTGTTCGAAAAAAAAATGATCATGTTACACTTGTAGAAATATCAATATTATTTTTTCCATAGTTTCTATAGTAAAGTATAATAATAGTCATTAGTGCTTTTTATTTATTTGGCTGGATGTTTTATTGTGCTTAGCTTTTAGCTATTATAGTGCTGCCTCTTAATTTATTTGCTTACAACATGTTCTATAGGTATGTTTTATTTGTGCTTGCTTTAAACCTAATATGCCTATGTTTTAACACGTGTGTTTTAATGTATGCTTTGTGTATGTCTATGTATTGTGTATTTAATGTGTGATTGTTATGTTTCGGTTTCAAAAGCTTGTTAGAGCTTATGTTGTAATATTATGTATTGTACCGACGTTAAATAAAGCTTTTTGTATTTGTATTCCTGGTTTAACTGACAATGAAGAAAGACAACTTTTATCTTATATATGTAAATTAGATTTTGTGACATCACTAATTAGGTTGGCGAACCTTCCTATAATGACAAAACCATAACTAAAAATGAAACAAAAAAGCCTCCAAAATTTTGGAACAGCAAACAGATATTCTTTTGACTAATTCATTGTATACATATTTAGGGTTTCATACAAGACATTTACCTGGTGAATCGTGGGGTAAGTGGAATTCTTTTCAACAAGTTGCTAAAAATCGAAAACTTGAAGTCCAGACAAAAAGGCCGGCCCATTTTTTGTTTAAGCAGTCAGAAGCAAAATATTGACAGTATTCGATTCCTAACATCGTAAGAAAGCTATGATTAAAATGGACCGCGGTTCTGTGAAGGCAGCAAACCGCAATCGAGTTTCTTAATCAGCGTGTTGGCCGAAAAATTAGCCTTGTTTGATACCCACTGGGTACCGTTTATCGCTTCTATAGATAAAATGTGAAATAAAATATGCATTTCCTGCCTTTGTTTCAATGAAAAATAAGTGACAGAACATCAATTATTCGTCTGATCATATGAAATCTCAACAACATCTGAGAACTTCGAAGTTTAATAAGCCACCTTACACTTCATATCTTCTTATGGCGTCCATCATGACGGTGGAGGGATTTTAAGTAGTTCTTAAAGATAACGTACGAAGACATTCGAAGGGTTGTCTGCAGGGCCTACTTCGATTCGTCCAACTCGGGTTAATTTTTACATCGAGTTACACGAGTTGTGGCAATCGAACGATACGAGTTTACTCTTCTAGAGTTAACTCACGCAACTCTTTGAAAAGCAGGGTTGATATCGAGTTAATCTAGGGTTAATATGGCGGCAAAAATCATGATTGCGCATGCGTTAAATTTTCAGAGGACGGATTTGATTTGTTAGTCATTTCCAGAGGGATGGAACTAAAAAGGCGTAACAGCAACTCTACTCTAGAGTTGTCCCAATCGAAGTAAGCCCAGCGGTTAGAAAGAGAGGTACGAACGTCTTCCGCTGTGTGGAGCTAGGTTATAGTGATTACTGAGTTATCGAACTTGACCACCAGGTGCCGCATAGTCATCCGCCATTAAGAGGGTGTAGAGTCGGTTTTCCGTGGCAACGTATGATCATTTGTCGTGATTAAATTAATAAATAATAGGATTTTAACATTTCTATTTCGAACAGGTATCCGTTCTGAACGAATATACCTGTTCAAAATAAATTTTTTACCATTATTTTTTTTTGTGTGTATTGTAGAATATTACATAATTCAGCAATTCATTCTTCCGTCCAGCAGGGACTATACATGTAATGTATAGTCCCTGCGTCCAAGTGACAATAAACGGTTTTGTCCAGATAGATTATTACACCTGGGGGCATGACACGTGTCTAATCAGTGTGGTTGTTTAAACTAGTTTAATTAATCTTATGACCCTTTGATTGCTTCCACAAAGAAATGAAGGTCATGGATTTTAGTAAAGTTTTTATTTACAACGTGTTTTGAAATTGTCTACACGCATTTTATTTCTCAGAAATATAACAAAGTACTATCCTGACATCACACAAAACCAATTTCCAGTTGGACTGCATCTTTCTAGCACAAAAATTATGACCATCTCTTTTTGGTCGGAGGAAGGTAACTCCGGCCAATATCAAAATTTGGTAAAGTACTCTATATTTTGATTGCATTAACAAATTTACCCCCCCCCCCCAAAAGTTTGAACCCCCTCCTAAAAGAAAAGAAACACAAGTTATAAAGTAAAGGAATAAATGGTTGCGCTATTTTATTTGAATTATTTGAATTTCGGCAAGTTGAACAACATCCATTAATAGGACTGTTTCATAATGCACAATTAGCTCCCCTTATCATTTACTGGTGAGTTCCGGTCGATAATGCTAGTGCATTTGTATGTAAAATTGGTCGTTTTTAAAATTTCATATCTTTAAGACCACTTACAACTTTAAAATAATTCTTTTCGCGTATTGAAATTCCGTGTTTCAACTTTTAATACAGGAAATGGCTTGTCGATATATGAAGACGTTTAGTTAAAAACCAGTTTTGAAATACACAACTGAATGCGGTTTTTCCTTTATAATCCGTGGGTGTTCAGAAATATAAAGAAGTACAAACTAAGTTTTGATACTTCGAACCTATTGTAACTTATTGTTGTAAATATTATTTTCAAATAAAGGACATTTATTATTATTTTTTTTTGTCATTTTTTAAAATGTTTTTTTAGTTTTTATGTTTTTGTTGTTTTATTTAATTTATTTTCTCTTATGTGTAATACATACAAAACAATCTCATTAGCTAGCCCAATCTGATTGTAATTTAATTAAAATTTGAGATGTCAAACAGGTCATCTGATTACAAATTACCTGAGAGGGTTTACCTTGTCACGTTTAAAACAAACATACAATCCAGAGTAGAATATTCCTTTCTAAAACCACACTGGTTTTCATTAATTAATAGGATTTGTCAGAATAGCTGTTTAATCTTTTACAAAGTATAGCCGTAAAAAGTTTACCGAGACAGCTTACAATCGTAAATGGTCTGTAGTTTTTTGGATCATGAGAATCGCCCTTTTTCTTATAGATAGGTCTAATTGTACAAATCAGCCATGCCTCTTAAATTTTTCCGGATTTGAAAATAAGATTAAACAATTAAAGGTATTTTCCAGGGGGAAATACCTTTCTTGTTTTTGTAAAATCAGATAGTTTTCTTCTTTTCAAACAACGGCAGTAGAATACCGAAGGAACAAGGGAAGCGATGACTACAAAAATCGAAGTCTTAATGGAGAGAGGTACAGCAATGAAATTTGACAGAGTTGTTGATCGTTGTTGATAGATGTGTTTTTAACCGTCTTGGATCACCATGTTATGTTGGGAGGGAGTTATTTGTGGAAACACCCCCTACATATCTGTATAGATATATAATTTGTTTTTGTAAAATAATTCGTAAAGCGTAAGAGATAGGTAATGAAGTGTAATGGACAAAAAATTCTTTGGGTGTTGATGGATATTTAGGACATAAAGTGTTAATCCTCAAATGAACCATTTTTTAAGTTTTCTTAAATTAAATGTTAGCTTTTGATATGTAAATAGAATTAGAAATGTCTGATTCATAAGTTATTTTTATCAATTCTGTAATTCTGTAACAGTAGCAGTATCATATTTGTCATGATGACACTACTTGATATTTGCGTTACTACTAAGTATATGTACATGTGTTTTAAATGGCTGTCAATTCTAATTATTAACAAATTTATATTTATATTATATACTTTGTGAAATGTTTATCATAGGTGATCATAGGTGATAGATAATTAGATGACATTTTAATAAAATGTTTCAGCAATCTTATCTAAATATGTAACATACTGTGGACGTACTTTTATTCGTGGACACCAATTTTCGTGGTATTCATAAATAGTACTATTTCGTGGGTACATTAATTCGTGGTTTCGAGTTCTGTGCATTACAACTCTAAGGAAAAATGCATTTCGTTGGGAACTTAAATTCGTGGTTTGAGTGAACCACGAAATCCACGAAAACTGGAACCCCAAGAACAATTGAACTTTCACAGTAATCAGTATCAAAGCAAAATAAGAAATTTTAGTACGAAATAAAGGGCTATGCTACGCCGAGCGCAGCATGAAACGAAAGCAGCATGTCGACCACTGCAATTTGAACACGTATAATTTAAATGAGTGTGGACATACTAAACAGCTTGACACAATAATTAGATGGACATAATAAAGGGCTTGACCCAGTAATTTGCTGGACACAAACTATGGAAAATAAAAATTAAATTTTGATTCCTTATAAAGATCAGAAATTATAAGAGGTATGTCGAAGTAGGTATCTCAAACCTTCTTATAAGAGGAATCCGGAGATACCAATCCCATTATAGTCCAATAATTTTTTTTTACATATTTTCAAAAAACTACTTTGAACCCTTTGCTCCTTAACAGTGCGGAAAGGGTAAGAGCTATGGTAAATCTTTTGTCATACAACCAAAAGCTTACAACAAGAGGAATCCAAAGAAAAAATCTCATTTAAATGTGATCAAAGTAAAAAATTCACATATCTAGAAAAATTACGATTTTTGACCACTTTTACCCCTTATAAGAGCTACCACAAATCCATTGTTTAACTACTAAAAGCTTAAATCAAGAGGAATCCAAAGAAAAAAAATCCAATCGAAATCTGATCAAAAATGAAATTTCACATTATTTAAAAAATGCAATCATGGCCCCTTTGACCCCCTACACCAAATACGTTGAATATTGCCGTGAGCATATATCAAGAGATAAAAAAAAACAAAATACTCCCATCAAAATCCGGTGAAAAATGAAATTTTAGGTAATCTGCAAATTTTCAATTTGGCCCCATTCGGCCCTCATATTTGGGGAAAGAAACAAGTTACCAAAAACCTAGAATAGTTGAGCGCTGTCTTAATTTTTCATAAGGAGTCCAATGGAAACCACGTCAGAATTGGACAAAAAATACAAACGTTTTTTTTAGATTTGCCCAAATTTATCTCGAGAACTGTACATACTACGTTAAAGATTCTAGGGTCGATTATGTAAAAAAAAAACAACATTTTTTTCTCCTTTTTGGCCCTTTATTGTAAAACGGGCGTGGCCAAAAATCTATAATCGAAATCTTAGTTTACGCATGTGCCAAGAAACATCATACTAAAATTTGATAAAAATCCGTCTACTAGAGCCAGTGCTGCCCAAAAACACCGAAACCAACGCCATACCATTATACGACCGAAAAAAAAATTAAAATATTACTTTCTTTTGATACTTGGTACCATTTATCCGCCTTGTCAGGTTTTGATCTGACTGACCCTGTGAATCCGATCTGTTTTCAGAAACAGAATTGTCTTAGAAATTGTAAGGAGCTCTACAGCTGTTACAGATAGCTAATTAAATGTGACAAAGAAAACGTAACGTGTATTTCTTTTCATTTCTTACTTTGGGTCCAAAATAATAAGACCAACTGTTATTGGTTGATAGACCAAAAACACATTTTTTGTGAATGATGTAGGTTTTATATTAATAGCTTTCTTTGCAGATAAAGAGGACTTTCCATTTAAAAAAGTTTTAAGTGGGACTTGACCTTTGAATGAGGTTAATGTCAAAGTCAAAGAAAACGACTGTACTTGACGTCTAAATTATCAAAATAGATACATATGAAGCTTAGAATGTTTGTTTAATGATTAAAATGATAGTTTTATAAAAAATAAAAAAAATAAAAAATAAGCCAGGTTTTTAGGACAATCAATAATGAGAACATAATGACGCAACTTTGGAAAATACCTATCAATTGTTCTTGGAACAATTGACATTCTAGTTTTTGATACAATTCGATAAATATATCTTTTGTATATTTGATATATTCATTTATAATCATATCATCTCCACAAGCCTTTTTATTCTTAAGATTTCTTATACACCTCAATATCTCTTCTTGAGTAATTTCACTGTTAATAGTTTCATTTAGATTATCTACCTCATTCTGATCTAGTATTAAATCACCCCATATCTCTGCACCATTTTCTTCATCCCCATCTGCATTTAACCGTTTAAAGAAATCAAATAACTTTTCCAGAGGTATGTTTGGTTGGTCAACATTTTCCCTTTGATTCAAAATTTTCCAGTATTCTTTTGTGTTTTTAGATCTTCTATCTTTAAGCTGTTTTGTGAGCTTTCTTCTGTGTAATTTCGTGGCTTTATTCAAGGTTTTTTTATATGACTTTTCTGATCTGTTTACTTCTTGCTTTAGTAACCTTGAATTAGGAGAAGATTTTAATCTTCTTTTTAACTTTCTGTAATTAGTCCTAGGAAATTTGCAATCTATGTTAAACCATGGTTTATCTTTTCTAATGTTTGAAAAATGTGTTCTTTTATGGTACGATCGAACGCCAAATATAATTTTCGCGGCATCAGTAATTATACTACCAAGATCATTTACAAACTGATTAACTTTTGCATCAGATACATTTTCATATTCATTCAAACAATTTGTAACATCATCAAGCAAAGTATTAACAGATTGAAGACTTATATCATTCTGGAAGTCAACACATTTTTCAACGTCTCACTTCTTGATTCTAATTTTTGCATGAGCACTCATATCAATATCAGTGCTCTGTAACATTTCATTAAAATCTGGGTTATATTTTAATTTTACTAAAACAGGACAATGGACATCTGAATAAAGGGAAGAAAAATCCATAATTATTAAATCTGGTAGAAACTGCAATGCATTTATATTTGATATACAATAATCCACTGTACTAGAATTTCTACATGTCAGTCTGCCATCACGGTCAGATAGTAGTCTACCGTTTAAAATAAAAACACAATTACCTTTACAGAATTCGAGTAGATAATTTCCACATCAATTCTTTCCTTTATCCAAGTTATTTCTGTTACGTGGGATGTTTAACGAATCTAATTTGCAAATTTCATTAATCTCAATGCCCTCGAGGTCATCGCCCATGTCAGTTTCATTTATATACTCGAAATCTTGCTCTACAGCGGTTCGTGCATTAAAATCCCCAACAAGGAGGATGTTCTCATACCTATTCATCATATCGCGGTACCCATTTGCTAATTCATCAAACGCATCTGGTGACGTAAAAGAAGTATATTCTGGTGGTATATACACTATTCCTATTATTACAACACCTTTATTGAAAATATTTTTACATTTACACCACATTACATATCTACTTTCATTTTTCAAAACTTCTATTCTTTCTTTATATTCATTTCTAAACCCAACTACTATTCCCGCAAATCTAATTCTACTTATTGATTTTCTATTTTTCATCACAAAATTATACTCATTTTAGTTCTAGCGTATCAATGTCATCTGTTTTACTTTCAGCAAAACACAATATATCATTTGTACTTAATAAATCTTGGAATTCAGGGTAGTTTAACTTATTCTTTAAGCCACAGCAATTAACATATACATGTAATAGATTAATTTCATTTTTGGCGGTATTTGATTTTTGACTTTCTTCACGGGCAACATCTTGTTCCATAACTTTTAAATTGTCAGGAATATTAAACTTTCCTCGACCTGAGTCTATTTTTGTTTTTATGGCATTTCCAATTTTAGAAATTTTGTGAATATTGGTTGTACAGTTATAAACATCAACATATGTATCAAATCTTCGTATAAATTAAGTAATACATTCAAGTTATCTAATTCATTAACATGACTAGTATTAAAAACGTTTATGAATCTTAAACACTGTGATGACAATCTTAAGCTTCCTGTACATGAATTATAATACTGTATAAAACATGTCAACAAAACAATAATTTCATTTGTAACAAAATAAATGTGATCTCTTGTGAAGTTACAAAAAGTGTCAGAGATATCACAGGACATAAGGGAACACATTTTATAGTACAGCAAGCACATTTACAAGCACATCAATAACGCCTAGTTGGGGATTGCGTTGATTGAACCCGCGGACGCATATACGGTGGTTTAAAGTTCTCATTGGGTGTGCGTGGTTCATTTGTCTTGTCTTGATCGGAGATATCTATTTTATCCTCTGGAGGAACATATAGTTCATTGTTTATATACAATCGATCCCTTATTAAGGTAACTTTTCTCCTATTACGCTTAGCCTTTTTCATAACAGGGTATAGCTTTTTACGTCTCTCTTCTATTTCTGGTGGAAATTGTTGGCTAATACCAAATGGTTTTCCGTGAAGCTTACATGCGTTGTCAAGTACGTATTGGAGCTCAGTATGGTATAGGAATCGTGCAACAATTGGCCTTCTCCCCCAGCCGTTCCGACCAAATTGTGCACGTTACCAAATTCTATCAAGCTCTTGATATAAACACACCATTCCTACTGTTCAGTATGCTATCAGCGCCATTCTGATCATTGTGTATTGTCTTAAAAATAAACAATAGGATCAGTTTTACATGGAGAATAACATCTGAATTTAGCTAGTCGCTATGAAGGGTGTGTTTATTGACAAAAGGATTTCAACACAAAATTGAAATGAAAAAAGGTCTATTGTAGTAGCTATTGATTTCAATTAATGGACTACCAAGGTATATATTTTAAAATTTGTATATTATTATGACAGTGGTGTATTTTCATTTCATTTAAATGAAGAAGACTATATTAGATGGACACAAAAACAAAAGCGTGTATAAATACATGAGTTTTACAAAACTAATAATGCGATTTCCAGAATCATTCTCTGCGACCTTAACTTCAGTCAAATTGTGAAACACAAGGAACGGATAATAGCGTACATGAATGAAGAAGGAAATAGTAAAATAGCACACCAGCTGTCTGATTCTATCCAGTTTGATATAGGCACCTTAAAAATTCACAATAAACAATATCGAGTCTGATATTCCTCATGTGAAAGGTGTTTCCTTTTCGGTCGATTGGAAAATGCAGGACCAATATGAAAACATTGAACACCCTGATATTAAGTCAACTCGATGTGATGATGCCATGACAATAGAAGAAAAAAAATGATGTGCCGATGTAAGTATAATTTTTTATTTACTGTCCTTGATACTGAAGTATAACAATGAGAAAATGTCTTATTTATAAATCTATGTATGTGTGTATGTATGTTAGTCTTTATACCATTAGAGTAATGACTAATTAATTACTATAATCTTCTAGTTAATAGTTTCTTGAATTCATTTCTATAGGAGAAGCTAGTTTGGAAGACAATAAAACAAATATAGACACGACGGTGTTGAAATACTCATATAACTATTAATCAAGTGCTTTCATCACCTAGGACGCGTGTTGTGTTAGTTTAAGACTTATTTATTTATCGAACGATAAGTATAGTCCTTATTGTATCAATGTAAACCAAATACACTTTACATGTTTATTTACCTGGTTGTTATACAGCGTATAATATATTTTCCAATAAATATTGGAAAATCAATATGATATGAGTTGTCTTCCCCCAACCTGGAATATAAATTTCACATTCCATATTCTACACGGGTAGAATAAGGAATTTCAAGAATGTTGGCGGGAAAATTTAAATGTATGAAATCTACAATTATAAATTTTTTGTTAAAATTGACCAAATTGTAATTCTTGACTATAAAAAGAACCTTTAATTTCTTCACCTTTTAAATCTTTTATTTTATAAGTAATAGGATTTGTATTTAAAACTTTTTCAATTACAAATATTTCTTTTGTCCACCGAGTTGTTACCAGGTAATATTCAATTAGTATTTGCGATGGATTAGATGGATTACGGAAATGACGTCAACGGAAGTCACGTGACCGGAAGTGACGTCAACCGGAAGTATGAAGTGAAGTCAGGAATGTTGGCAGGAAATTTAAATATATGAAATCAACTGCTTTTACAATTTGATTTTAGTATGTATTATTGTTTTTTTATGTCTTGTCTTTTTGTAATAAAGTATTTTTAATGTCAAATGAAAATTTTGTTTTAACTGTAATTAACAAAAAAATACCCTTAAAAATGAAGCAACCAACAGCCCCAGATTTACCATTATATCCAGAATTACCTACAAAAGATGGACAAAATTATAGACTACAAAAATAACAGAAATAGAAAAAAACGTTAATAAATGAGAGAGATAAACGTAAATCACTATACAAAAAATATAAACGAGGAATTAATGCAACGGGTGGTGTCGATACAAGTCTTATTTCAACATCTGTTGTTTTAGCAGGTGTAGGAATTGCAGTGCCTTTTTTACTTCCCATACAAATTACAGCTGTTGTATGTGGCAGTTTGGGTAGTTTAGTTAAACTTGTTAGACGTAAACTTACAACAAAATCAAAAAAACATTATGAAATTAAAACAATGGCAGAATGTAAACTAAACAGTATAAAAAATTAATATCAAAATCTTTGACTGATGGACAGATAAGTGAGAATGAATTTAAATCAATTTAAGATGAATTAGAAAAATATAATCAAATGAAAGAAAATATACGTACACAACAAACACAAACAAGAATGAATGACAGTGAAAGAAAGAAATTGATTGAAGAAACAGAAGCTAGAGTAAGAAGTGAATTAAAACAAAAGGAAAATATTTAATTTTCTTTAATAAAATTACTTTAGTAAATGACCCTCCTCCAAAGTATGAATAAAAATTTTATAATTAAAAATGGCTGAAGGAGGAATTGAAATAGATCCTTTTAAAGATCATAATAATGATGAGGATAATGAAGAAGAAACTTCTTTTCAAGATATGGATGAATTTGAGAGAACTACGCAGAATCGTAGAGATACTATTATAAATGCCGGTAGTGATACTTAAACAAAATCAAGTTTAATATTAGAACAAAAAAAAACATTAGTTAGACAATTTTACAAACAAATAGAGAAAAATGAAAAATATATACCGGAATATACCGATTATTCAAATTTTGAACTTGATAAAGATTTAAGAACACTTTATTTAAAGGTTGGTGATAGAAATATTCAGCTTACTGCTAAAAAGGGAACTGGTTTTATTTCTCTGGATTATTTACGAAATAAAATTGGCGATGGTGGAACAAATGAAATTAGAGAATTGTTAAATTTTAGCGATTATATATCTACATCTAATTACAAAAACAGGAAAACAGCAAACACCTACAATGGCCAGGAACTACAATCACATGCCACAATTTACAAGCAAACTGCACCAGAAAAACAATAATGAAAACAAGAGACAAACATAAATAACGATAGGAACTCGGGATAGCCGGACTTGGTACCGGCACCAGCAAAAGCCAGTGGTAGGGTTAAACCGGTTTATGGGTACCCAAACCTCCCCTTTCTCTATCCCGTTTCCATATAGTATCATAAACACGCGAATAAAACCCAATACAGGTAGACTACTAACTCAATGACCACTATCTTGGAACAGAAAAAGCATAAGACAAAACGTAATTTTGAAAGAAGGGTGAAAGAGTGTTCGCCGCTAAACTGCCGGCTAGCTCAGGGAATCTAGTCTGCTGGTAAAACACTGTCGCACTACGGAGGAAAAATCAAACTCAAAACTTTTAAATCAAAAGCTACTAAAGCTTTACGAAATGAAATTGATAATAAAGATATTTCTTCAAAAAATGTAACTTCCCAACAAGAAGCAGAAAAACTTTTAGAAACAACAAGTAATGCAGAAACATCTGTGAAAAAAGTAATTGATGATGAGACATTTAAGAGAGAAGCAGAAAGACGATTAAATTTGCCATGGAGAGAGATTGCTGGTTTATCAACAGAATTTACTGATATGAAAGAAGCGCTTGCAAATAATATAGCAAAATTGAATAAAATAGATAAAAAAATTAGAAGAAAAAAGACGTGAATTAGGACAAGAAGAAAATGAAGAAAAAAAAGAGGAAATAAGAAAACAAATAATAGATTTAGAAATTGTGAGAAGTGGAAGACTGGAGGCAATTAATATTAATAGAGATAAACTACGTAACCAGTTAGATAGAATTAAACAGACAATACATAAAATATTAAACGAAGATAAAACATTAGGTGAAAGAATTAGAACATTATTTAGAGAACAAGGAATAACAATAGTTAGTGTTTTAACTGCTTTTGGGATGATTATAGGTGTTATTGTTGAGGCAATTATTCCTTCTGATGTAACTAATCCTTCTGGCGGTGGAAATACAAATAAAACAGATGCAAAAGATTGGATAAAAAAGCAATTATCAAATCTTGGAAAACTATTAGCTAAGCTTGCAGGAAAAGCAGCAGCAGCCTTGCCGGGAATTATTGGTTCTATTGTGTCTTGGTTGTTAGCTACAACTGGAGAAATTGTTTCTCGGTTTGGAAATAATTTAATAGTGTTTCTTATTGTTGTTGTTGTTGGATTAATTTATACTTCTGCAGCAGAATATTTAAATTTTAAATCTCATAAACGATAAAAAAATATCAATACCCCCAACTATTAACGCTGTTTTATTTTCTTTGTGTTCTATACTCGATTGTTTATCTTGAATAAATTTATCAGGTATTGCACTGGAAGGCTTCGGTATATTATGAACAGGTTCTGGTAGAGATTGTTTTTGTTTTTGTTCCATCTAATTTATCTAAAGAATGAGAAACTTGTTTATTATTCAAATCATCATTTAAACCGAGTGTTTGATCTTTTGTTGCAATTACAATTTTGTTATTATAACCAACAATTGTTCCAATTTGTAATCTCATATCACTTGGAGACATATATAACCCAATACCATAGACATAATCAACCTTGCTTCTAGCATATTTTAGAACATGTTGATAATGTGATATCTGAGAGGGTAAATCTATGGGACTATTAATGGCATCTTGTACATTTGCTAAGAATTGTTTTTGAGCGTGAAATCCTGTACCTATTTTTAGTATATCTACACGTGTTTGAGATTGTGCTCCTAATAAAGCCCATACAAACGTTCTAATACTTTCATTAATACGTTCAATGCCTACTTTTGTAAAACCTTCTGATTTGTCTAGAATAAATGTTGTCCAAGCCATATTTATATCTATTGTATGCTTAACTGAATCGTTTATATTTAATAATGGTCCATTCTGAGAATGATCCATTCTATATTCAGCACTTGGTTTATAGTATTTGGTAAAACTTCCTAAACCATGACAAGCTGTTTCTAATTTTTGTCTTAAATCTGTATTTGGCGAAATTTGAAATTCATCACATAATTTTTGATATGCAGCTTTGTCATAGGGATTTTTGTAATAACAGAAAGAAAAATCAGTTGGTAAAGGTGATTTAAGTTCTTTTAAGATTCTGGCAATACAATAATATAGATGAAACATATAAACCGACGTGGTAAGATTTGAAGTATTTTGTATGTGATCATCATAAGAAACACCACACCCCGTACTTGCACACCACACTGCAAAGTTAAATTGACATTGCCACCAATCAAACGAAGAATGAATCCATGTATTCCATGGTTCGTTGTCATGTAATGGTGGGTTTGATATTTTTGAAATAAATCGGGGAAAGTTGTTTTAAAATTTTCTTTTTGATTAACAAATATTGTTTGTTTGACAAGATTTTGACCGGAGGGAAAATTCCCCAAATCTTTTTCAGAATATTTAGTATGAGGGTTATATGATGCATTAGGATTGTATTTAAATTCTCTCTTCATTTTTTACCCTTAAAAATGTACCATACAATTACAAATATTAATAAAACAATAAAATTACAACAATATATTGATAACAGAGATGGTAACAAACGTATTGGTTTAAAACAAATAACATATTGCGTAGGTTGGTATAATGTTTTAAATGAACGTTTAAAAAAAAATTGGAGAGAAACAACCTATAAAGATTACAGACGGTTATTATAGTTTCAACAAATAGCGAATGAATTTTCAAAAGAAAATATTAAATTATCCGTAAATGAAACAAATGGTATTGCTTCTTTAATCACACCTTTTGAATTTAAGATTAGTAAAAGTTTAAAAAAATATGTTGGGATTTCAAAATAAAAGTATATTTGAAATACTCGAAAAACATTATTGAAACAAACCCGTAGATTTTGCTATTTATAAATCATTATATTTACATTTAGAACAAGTTAGCACTTCTCATAATTATCTTAATGGTATGCCGAGTACATTATTAGCTGTTTGTCCAGTTGAAAATAAAGAGTTCCGAGATATTATAACGGTAAAATTTGAAAATCCAGATTATAAACGTTTAGTAAATGGTGATAAAACAGAATTTAAATTAGAAATTAGAGATGAGGATAATAAAAAAAATAAGTAATAGTTTACCAATTAATTGTGTTTTAGAAATTTTAGCGGATTAAAAAATGACTTAAAATTTATATAATAAAATGAGTATATTTGGTGTTAAAAAACACGTAGATGCATCGGAAATATTAAAAATGAGGAACGAGCTTAAAGTAACGGAAATTAATAATAATTTATTATACAACAAAATTCAGGAAATAAAAAATATGGAGAACGAGATTCAAGTATTGAATACTAATCATAATTTATTATACAACAAAATTGAAAACAGACCAGACAGAAAAATAATAAATATATTTGCTGGAAATTATGGACCATTGGTGACTGGTCAAATGTTTAATTTTGGTGTTGGTGGTAGTGATTTTGTAATGAACTATCCAGGTCAAATATTAGGTCTTAGTTTAGCAAGTTTTAAAACAAACAAAGATTATGTATCTGCCATAGTAAGTGTTAATGGTTATAAGAAATTTGGTTATGTAATAGGTTCGGATAAAAATTTTTATGAATATGTTAACTTTAAAATACCTATAAAAGTTGAGGCTGGAGATCGAATAAGTTTTATTAATGAGATTAATAATTCTGGATCTCTCAATACTCTAGTATCAGCGGTAATTGAATTATTTTTATAAAATCCATTTTTAATCCTTAAAAATGTCGGCTTACGGAGAAAAATTAAATCCTTACAGAAAATTAAGAGAACCTCATACTGTAAAAGGAATTCCTCAAAGTGTCGTAATAACTAATAATCCTTCAACTATTGATAAAAATCAACAGTTATTAGTGAGATTTCCTAATTCAAGTAATAATGATGTTATTGTTCCTGGAACAACCAGATTAGCTTTTGAAATAGAAATTGAATCTAACGATGCAAACTCGACAGTATATCAGAACATTGGAAGAGCAATAAAAAAAACATCAATTAGAATAAGTGGGAATGAATAACTAAATACCGAAGTTGCTGTGAATTTACATTCTGCAGTGAATTTACCTTCTGCATATGCACATTTCGACAATTTATGTCTCATCAGTGCAGATAAAATCTAAACATTTGGAAGGGTAATGAAGTTATGTCAATCGATGATAGTGATATTTATTATTGTTATGTTGATTTGTGGAAAACTACAACTGAACGTGTAAATATGGCATATCAGGGAATTGGTACAACAAATATGTTAAAACATAGAGTTGGAGCAAATGATGCAACAACAAATACAGGAGATCAAGCCGTAGCAGATGCATACAAACATAGATTTTGCATTCCACTTGACTTTGAACTATTAGAAACTCACATGCCTTTTTATCAATCCGGTCTTGGTGATAGACTTGAATATGAACTTACATTCAACGACTACAACAAAGTTATTCATTCAACAGATGCAGATGCAAGTTATAAAATCAAAAACATTTGTTTAGAATTTGATATGGTTTCTGACACTATATTAGCAAGACAGATAAGAGAGCAAGTTGATGGTAAAATGGTTATCTTATATGACAGAATATTAAGACACAGAAAAATAACCAAAAACAAATCTGATACACTATGGAACATTAATCTAAATGTCCCAGCTAGAAGTATGAAAGGTATTCTAATGTTGTTCGAAGACCCCGAAAGAACAAGCACTGAAACTTATTATAATCCCAAAATAACAAAAGTAAAAATGACAATAGAAGGCGTTCCAAATCAGCTATACAGTCAAGGAATGAAAGCATTTCAACAATGGGATGAAATAAATAAATTCTTTGCTCTGAATTCAAAACGAAACAAAACAACAGACACAGTTTTAAAAGATGTATGTTTATCTGATACAACATTAGAAAAATACTTAACAAATAATTATGCTTTATGGTTAGATTTACGTTCAACAGATGACAACTCACTACACGATTCAGGTAGAAGAATCGAAAATGCCTCTGAAGGTATAACAATCAAAATAACGAAAACAGCAGGAGCTGATAAATCAATAAATGTTTATCTTT
>MJUU01066428.1:56751-70309 GCA_002080025.1 Modiolus philippinarum | reverse complement strand
CATTTTATAAACAAAAACTGAATAGAATAAAATGTTTCAAAATGTATGCTATTTCTTTTTCACACCACCAATGGCATCAACACAACATAGTTAGAAATAGTAGCCAAAGGCAGACTAATTTTGGCCAGGGAAGGGTAAAATTTTCAACAATTTACTTGACATATAGGAAAAAAATGAATTGAAATTTTGAATTCAGGGCAGGCTAGAGTTTAGAGTGAGTTTACAACCCTGCTACACAATTCATTGTCTTTTAATGCTGTAGGAGAAAGAGCCTCAAGTATTGTGGCAATCCTGTGTTGTACTGGACTCGAGCAGGATTATTATTTCATGAAAGATCTGTTATTCTTTCAGTCACAGAGTTTTGTTTTGCTATTTAAGCTAACCTGGCCCTAAGATTCATTGTGAGCTGGGCTCCGTGGTCGGTCCGTCATCCATCCATTAAGCTTTTCACATTTTCATTATCCCCTCGCCCAACGAACTTGGGAAGGGGATATAGTGTTTGACCTGTTCGTCTGTTCGTCCGTTTGAACTTAAGACCATATATCTTTTAAATAAAAAAGTCTTAGATGGACAATGTTTTGTCCATGGATGCATCTTGAGGAGAACTTGAGGTTGATATATAGAATAGGTGGATTTGACCTACATTTCATGCATGAGTGACTCAGGTTAAAGTTTTTGTAAGAGTCCAGGTCTGGGATACTACAACTTGTAGAGGAATAATATTTTGTATGTAGATGCGTCTTGTAAAGTTACCAGCTCCAGATAAAAATTAGGTCACTTTGACCTACATTTCATGCATGAGTGACTTAGGTTAAAGTTTTTGTAAGAGTCCAGATCTGGGATACTACAAGTTGTAGAAGAATAATATTTTGTATGTAGATGCGTCTTGTAAAATTACGAAGCTATAGATAAAAATTATGTCACTTTGACCTACATTTCATGCAGGATTGACTTATGTTAAAAATTTTTGTAAGAGTGATATTACAACTTCTAGAGGAATAATATTTTATATGTAGATGCATCTTATAAAGTTAGGAAGCTCCAGATAAACATAAGGTCACTTCGACCTACATTTCATGCATGAGTGACTTAGGATAAAGTTTGTGTTACAGTCTGGATTTTAGATACTACAACTTGCAGAAGATTTATCTTTCATCAGTAGATGCAAATATGCTTTAGGTATGAGGCTCCTGATTGAAATAAGGTCACAACATTTCTTGCATTACTGGCTCAGATTTAAGTAATAAGCCAGATCTTGAATAGTACAACTTCCTTGAGTGCTTATATTACTAGACAAACATTCAATAAACGGGCGAGGGGATTAGCTGGCGTTTCCGACTGCCCCTTCTCTTGTTTTCTCTGTTCTTGTTCTTGCTTCGGTATTTGTTTGCCAATGTACTCTGAAACCACTGAAGCAAATTCAACCAAACTTCACAGCAATGATGTGTGAAAGGTCCTTTACAAATAATGCTCATTTCCTCAGGATCCAACAAGAACATGGTCACCAGTGAGAACTAACATTAACATTTGGCCCTATGGGAAACATCATTTTCGTCAACTCATCTGAAACCACTGAAGCAAATTGAACCAAACATTACAGAATGATGTATGGAAGGCCCTTAATTAATATTGCTCATATTGTTCTGATCCGACAAAAGACGTGGCTATCAGCACGAATTTTGTATTCAACAAAAACACATTTTCATCAACTCTTCCAAAACCACAAATTCAACTGAACGTTAAAGGAATGAAGTATGGAAAGTCCTTTTTTATACCCTCGCCCAACGAAGTTTGGGACAGGATAAAGCATCTCTCCCATCCGTCCGATTTTTTATCCCCTCGTCCAACAACGTTTGGGAGGGGATAAAGCATCTCGCCCATCCGTCTGTTCGTCCCACCTCAGGTTAAAGTTTGTGTTAAGGTTCATATCTGAGAAACTACATGTGGCACATCAATCATTTTTGGTCAGTAGATGCGTCTTGGAGAGTGATGCTGCTTCGGATGATAATTGGGTCACTCTGACCTACATTTTATGCTTCAATGACTCATGTTAAAGTTTGCGTTAAGGTTCATATCTGAGAAACTACATGTGACACATCAATCATCTTTGGTCAGTAGATGCGTCTTTGAGAGTGATGCTGCTTTGGATGATAATTGGGTCACTCTGACCTTCATTTTATGCTGCAATGACTCTGGTTGAAATTTGCGTTAGGTTCATATCTGAGAAACTACATGTGGCACATCAATCATCTTTGGTCAGTGGATGTGTTTTGGAGAGTGATGCTGCTTCAGATGATAATTGGGTCACTCTGACCTACATTTTATGCTTCAATGACTCTGGTAAAAGTTTGTGTGAGAATCTACATGAGGCATATCAATCATCTTTTGTCAGTGGAAGTGTCTAGGAGATTGATGCTGCTTCAGATGATAATTGGGTCACTCTGACCTACATTTTATGCTTCAATGACTCATTTTTATACCCCGCCACACCAAGTGGCGAGGTATTATGTGATACCCTCAGTCGTCTGTCCGTCCGTCCGTCCCCCGAAGGTTTCTGACAGATAACTTGTGAACGAAATAACACAAGGTTTTCAAACTTGGTATGCAAGTTGTTCAACACAAAACTCAGGACAAGTTCGATTTTGGGTTCAGAGGTCCAAGGGGTTCTGCAGTTATGCCCCTTTAAACTTAGAAATTTTGGGGATTTTAGGGTTTCCGACTGATAACTTGTAAACGAAATAACACAAGGTCTTCAAACTTGGTATGCAAGTTGTTCACCACAAAACTCAGGTCAAGTACGATTTTGGGTTCTGAGGTCCAAGGGGTTCTGCAGTTATGCCCCTTTAAACTTAGAAATTTTGGGGATTTTAGGGTTTCCGTCTGATAACTTGTAAACGAAATAACACAAGGTCTTCAAACTTGGTATGCAAGTTGTTCACCACAAAACTCAGGTCAAGTTCGACTTTGGGTTCCAAGGTCCAAGGGGTTTTTGAGTTATGCAACTTTAAACTTAGAAATTTTGTGAATTTTAGGGTTTCCGACTGATTACTTGTGAAAGAAATAACACAAGGTCTTCAAACTTGGTATTTCAATTGTTTACCACAAAACTCAGGTCAAGCTTGATTTTGGATTCCGAGGTCCAAGGGGTTCTGGAGGTATGCCCCTTGAAACTTTGAAATTTTGTAAATTTTGGGGTTTTGTACTCATAACTTGTGAATGAAATAACATACTGTCTTCAAACACAGTATGTAAATTGTTTACCACAAAACACAGGACAAGTATAATTTGTGTTCAGCGGTACACATCGTTGTGGAGTTATGCCCCATTTAACTGAGAAATTTTGTGAAACGTGGCCGGGTATCATGTAATCCACCATTACTATTTTAAAAGTTTGTGTTGATGTTTATGTACGAGATACCCTATGTGTCACATCAATCATCTGTGGTCACTGGATGCATCTTCGAGAGTTTTGCAGCTTCAGATGATAATTGGGTCACTTTGACCTACATTTTACACTTGACTGTCTTTGGTTAAAGTTTCCATCAGTTTTTATATCTGAGATACTACAAGTTACGCATCAATGATCTTAATGTTCCGATATTCATACATCTTTAGATTATATTAGGGTTGACAGTGGGCGAGGGGATTAGCTGTCGTTTGCGACTGCTCCCACTTCTTGTTTAAAATTGCTTATTTCATTCTGATTTGTATGGTGGCATAGTTCTGCCCCTACTTGTCAGATAATTAAGAAGACTTGTCAGATATTTATGTCAACATGTCAGATATTTATGTTGACTTGTCAGATAATTATATTCACTTGTCAGATAAAAAAGTATTTTATTATGTGGTCTATTGACCAGCTAACACCAATGTCTGCCATCCAAAAGTCAACATAAAAATGTAACAAGACTACATAATTATCTGACAAGTCGACATAGATATCTGACAAGTCGACATAAATATCTGACAAGTCCACATTATTATCTGACAAGTCAACATAAATATCTTATGTCGACTTGCTAGATAATTATGCCGATCTGTCTGATAATTATGTCGACTTGTGAGATAATTATGTTGCCTTGTCAGGTATTTATGTCGACTTGCCAGATATTTATGTTGACTTTTTGAAGGCAGACATTGGCGTTAGCTGGTCAATAGACCACATAACAAAATATTTTTTTATCTGGCAAGTGAACATAATTATCTGACAAGTCAACATAAATATCCGACATGTTGACATAAATATCTGACAAGTCTTCTTAATTATCTGACAAGTAGGGGGCAGAACTATGCCACCATAGATTTGACAAAAACACAGCTGCAAGTGCGGAACTTATATTCAACATTGAACCCTGTTGGAAAAACATGGAAGCAAACTTAACTAAATTGTACTGGAATGATATACTGGTGATTGCAAGTTCTTGATTGCCCATTTTGTTCAGATTTGACCAAAAAAAAAAAACATGGAAGCCAGCACAGAACATAGAAAAACCATGCTATTTAGCATTTTGTCATGAGCGATACAGGCTTAGTCTCTCAGTCTCCAGTCTTAAAAATCTAAATGCTCTTTATGGGTTTACTGTGAAAACAACAGCATGAATAGGTGATGAGAGATATATAGACTTATAACAATCTACTCATACTTATGTTGGGATTCAGTTGTATCAAGTGATATATCAAGAGTCCTTTAAATGTAGGAAGATCATATTTATACCCATGCTCTAGTTTTTGTAAAGTCTTGAAATTTAGTGGCAGGCTTTGTAGGTTCGTGTCATAGTGTGGGATGTCTTTTCAGACGTGTCAAGATTCTACCTCCTGATAATTGACTGTCAATTTTTGACATTTTCGTACTAAAGGGTATTGTGCGGTTATGCAGATGTAAACTTGGATTCTATTGGCTGATTAACCACCTGCTAAATAACCATGTCCGCCATACACAACAAGAAAATCAATAATCGTGATAATGTAGTGTTTCACATTAACAAACATACAGTAAGCATAGATAAATAAACATCTTTACTTCTACGTAATGTAACAGTTATTTCAGCCTGAAAATTAAAATACGAAAAACATCTATATTTGGAATAACATGTAAATTATATGAAATGTTTTGTCTGCGTTCATTTTCAAAGGTTTCCGCTCAGTGTATTTCGAAAACGTTATTTTGCTGGTACAATCTTTATACAACTTGAAAAATCAATAAATCACTCAGTTGTGTATTGTTCATGTTACGCTGTCAGTTGGTATAGTGTTTATTTTTAGAATCGTGTAGTTTTGTAATTATCGTTTTTGTAGTTTAATGCAAACTGTGGTTAGCATAACCTCACAAAAATGTTATCATGCATTGAACCAACTAACCTGATTATTCAGATAGTGTCGAAAACGGTTGAACGGTGCGGCTGACGCCTTACCGTTCAACAATTTTCGACACTATCTAAATAATCATGTTAGTTGGTTCAATGCATGATAACTTATACTAGTAATTTGTTTTCAAAGTTTGCTCTGGAATGGTAAATGATACAAATGTAAAATTTTGTTGATCAGTACATCGGCAAACGAATACAGAAGCAAAATTGACTAGAGGTTGTCGGAAAGACAGCTATCCCCCCACTCCCTGTTTGACACAGAAAACAGTTGTTTACACCCTGGGCATAATTAAACTATTGATAGTCCTTAGAATTGAAGGATATATGGTTGCTGGGCAGAATTCCAAAAAATAAGTGGTCTTTGAGACTTTAAGGAAATTTACCAAGATTTGAATCAAATACTTTTTAAATCAAATTGATGAAAGTGTTTGTCCTAAATTAAAGAAGCTATTTAAGTATGGTTGCGAGGTAGAATTCCAAAAAATAAGTGGTCTTTGAGACTTTCGGGAAATTTACCAAGATTGGAATCAAATACTTTTTAAATCAAACTAAACAAACTATGTAAGTATGATTGCAAGGTAGAATTCCAATAAAAGTGGTCTTTGGGACTTTCAGGAAGTTTACCAAACATAGAATTGCATTTAAGAATTCTAATTATTCAAAATCTCATTTTTTTATCAAACAATTGCTAAAATACATAATTATATGCTCAAATTAAAAAAAAAAATATGAGTCTTTGACATTTTCAGGAAATTTATCAAAGTTGAAACCGGAATCATAATTCCGAAAGCTTATTGCAAATCTACAGACTATATGCAACAATTTTGCATTAAGATTTTATCCTCAAGTCAAAATATGTAGGAAGATAGGAAAAAGAAGGGAAACGGGGAATGTGTCAAAGAGACAACGACCCAAAGGGGAGTAATAACAACTCAAAGCCACCATAAGATCTTCAATGAACGGTGAGGAAACCCCACACTCAACGGCAGGTCGGAGTTGGCCCCTAAATAAAGAGTAATCAAGTTCAGCGAAATAAACATCATCCTAGACTCCCATAGACATAAAGTGAACTAACTAGAAAACAGACAATACACACAAAGGCTTAATAAATTTCCTGACTTAGGACAGGCGCAAACCTGCTTCGGCGGGGATAAACTAGTTTTATTGGACCCAAACCTTCCCCCTATAGCCAATGTGATAAATAAAAAAAAAACAATCGTAACAACAGTAAAATTCAGTTGGCAATAGGACTGAGTCAATTGTGAAAAATGAAACTGAAAGAAGTAAATATATAGACATAAACATGAAATCACAAGAGACTACTAGCAGTTAACTGACATGCCAGCTCCAGACCCATTACCAACTGACAAATTAAGTTATGTACCCTCAGTATACAGCTTCCATCAAGATCCCTTCCTGTGAGGAGTTTAGCATAATGATTTCATGTATATACCGGAATACATAACCCGTGTCCATGCAATACTGATTTTAGAAATTTAGAATGTGTTTAGTTAAAATGCAAAGACCCTATCAAAAAATCAATGTTAATACCAAAGAAGGCCATACGTAATGACTTGACGACAATACCGTAATTATAACCCTTATGAATTAGACGATTTAAAGGTTTTATAAGTTTGTTAGGCGAGTTTAAGTATTTTTTACTCTTATGTAAAACATTACCGTAAAATAAGGGATGTGAAATGCCAGCCTTGATTAGATGTTTACAGGTTGCATTGTATTTATGAACTAAGTCTTTATATCGATAATAAAATTTAGTAAAGGTTTTAACTAGTTTATGATAACGAAAACCTTGATGTAATAGTTTTTCAGTTATGAAAAGATTCCGTTCATTGAAATCGCAAACTTTATTACATACTCGTGCAAAAGCAAATGTTTATGTCAAAAAAGTTTATGTCACATGCAACATGTGTCAAAATCCACAACTTTCGGCCTTTGTCAAAATCAACATCTTGGGGCCTCTTGTTTGCACCAAGATCAAGATTAAAAAAAATCCGAAAGCTTATTGTGCATCTACAAACTATACGCAACGATTCTACAACAAAATTAAATCCATAAATTCTCGTTTTTGCCCTGTCTTTGGACTTCGATTTTTGTGAATTTCACCCCTTTGTTCCTTCGGTATTCTACTGCCGTTGTTCCATAAATGTAGGAAGAGTTTGTGTCACATGTGTAAAAATTGACATCTTTGGCCTCTTGTTTGCACCAAGAGCAATATCAAAAATCCGAAAGCTTATTGTGCATCTACGGACTATATGCAACAATTCTACAACACAATTAAATCCCTAAATCAAAAAATGTAGGAGGAGTTTGAGTCACAAGAAAAGTGTGACGGATGGACGGACGGACAGACAAACGGAGGGTATAACAATATTTCTTCGAAAGTGTGGGGATAATGAAAAGGGAATTCCAAATTCAAAGTCCAAAATCACGGCAATTCCAACACGAACTAAGACAACATGACAAAGACAAAACAAATAAAAAAAAATGAACCACAAAAACTAAAGCACTGACAGTGTGAACCCCCTACAAAAACTGAGGTATCATCAGGTGCCTGGAAAAGTAAGTATGATCTGCTCCACGCGTAGCACCCGTCACACTGCCAGGGAAAAGTCCGGTTTTGTCAAAATCGGTGTTTGTTACTCCGGTAATCAACTCTAGATCTACCCAAAGATATCTATTCTCACTCGTGAGAAAGAAACATTGTTATGGTCTGTCAAATCATGGTGACGACCGTAAAACTTCTGTAGTGACAATTGCAACAGTGACTGAACATACCCTTGATGTATAAGTTTTTGAGACTGTCACAGTAATTTCGCTCTGTTGACAAAATTGCTGTACAAACTACAGACACGGCAATAGCGAATGAGTTATGAAATGAAGACGTCATATGCCGGAGATGCTAGAATATTACTGCTCAAAAACGGGAAGTTAACTATTGGAAAGTCGGAATCATCACGCTTGTCGTGAAATTTTGGTTTCAGAGGTTCAGAGTTGTCAATGTAGGGATATATTTCCAGGCTGATGATGTTGTATCAGTGGTCTCTTTAATCTCAAGTTCATTTTGGGTATATAAGATGAAAGTTATTCTTAAATTGAGGATTATTTAATGAAAGAAAATCATCTATAAAACGGAAGCTGAAATTAAATGATTTGGCTATCTTATTGTCTTTTTTCTAAACTAGCCCTTGTATGAACCTGGCTTCATACAAATAAAGAAACAATTCGGCAAAATGCGATGCACAATTAGATCACATAGGTATCCCTATTGTCTGTTGGAATATTTGTCCTCCAAATTCTACAAATATCAAATGGTAGCATGCATAAATTGCTGCCTTTCTTGCAAGATTTCATTTGACCTTGACCTCAGTTCAATGGTATGTTGGCCATATTAAGTGCTGAAAAAGGGGGTAATTGTTGGCAGGAAATGACAGTCTGCCATACAGGTTCTTATTCTGACCCTATCATGTTCCCGTTACTAAACTGAAGATCCATCTCTTTATTAAATTGAAGATCCAACACGGACAGTATGTCCCCAGAAGGTTTGACTTAAGGAGGTAGACCTAGGTTAAGGGACATAACTCTTAAAAATCCTATGTATGTTTGTTTTAATCAGTCTTTATTAATATGTTCTAAGCTTCTAAGTGACATAGATGATTTTAATTCTTTTTCACATAAATGCTTAAAAATCATCGATGAATCAGACTGATGAAAACGCCTTACTGATTTAAAGAGTATTCTCCCTTTGCCTAGGTCTACTACCTTAAGTGGTAGATCTAGCAGTGATTGTATGTCCACCGAAGGCTAGTGAAACAATCACACTGTCTGTGCTAAATATGACATACGATATCTTCCATTGACAGTACGTTTGTCTCTTAATCCCTGAAGGTCAGGACTGGGTTGCACAAAGTTCAATTAAAACTTAATAGTCTATTAAATTAGTAAGAAATGTTCAAAGCTTAATAGACTATTAAATATTTAATAGTCTATTAATTTTTGTGCAACCCAGTACAGATCTTGTTTATATTGTTCTTTCAGTTATCTGTAAAAAATTGTCATTATAAATACAGCATTACTGATTATACCCCTGCACACACAGTTTGGGGGTAAATAGGTATTGCTCTGTCCATCCATGTACTTGTCAGTGCATGTTCTCCTAAATGACTGCTTGGATTTTGATGAAATGAACAGTTGTAGTAGACCATTTGAAGATGTGCATGAAGTAATATGGTTGCTGTCCGAAATCTTGAAGGGGAGATAATTTATCTTTTAACACTTTTTGGAAAAAAGGGAACGCGAATGTCCTCTTAAACGGGTACTTGGATTTTGATGAAATGTTGTAGTTGTAGTTCACCTTCTGAAGATGTGCATGAGGTAAAATGGAGGCGAGATAATTCTTCTGAATATTGTTGAAATATTATCTTCATCGGATCACTTGCAATATGTTGGTCCATTATGAAAAAGTCACTTATACTGAGAAAAGTGGTTGATTGACTGATATAGGGTTTAAAGTCACTTTCAGCAGTATTTCAGCTATTTCATGACGCCAGAGTGCCCGGAGAGAACCATCGACCTGGGACAGGTTACTGACATACTTTATCACTTACGACTGTAAGTCGAGTGCATCCTTTTTTGAAATGTACAAAGTGGGGCGCGAACTCACACCACAGTGGTGATAGACTACAGTGGTTGTATAAGTAGTAGAACTTCCTTAACCACACGGCCACACAGGCCCCTGAGAAAAGTGAACAATATAAAAAATGTTAAAATATACATATAGAGTCATATAATTTTGTATATTTTATTTTTTATGGTGCTTTCGTATGTTTGTAGATATGCTTTCACCCCTTTGGGGTACAACTTTGTATTTCTTAATAAATTAAAATATTTTGTGTAAATCTTTATTCAGGGACAAATATTAAGATATGCGTCCTTGCGATATTAATATTTTTTACAAAGAATTTGTACACACTTGTTATTTACTCTATAGAGTGTAACAACATCCGACGGTATTCCGGTATTATACAAACAACATGGACGATGGAGAGGACCAGTATGATTATTTATTTAAAGGTAAGACCATTTTATATTTCACATCTTAAAGCATTTTTCATAGCAGTTGTCTGGCTAGGGATGATAGTGTTTGTACGAATAACTCGCCAGGTAAAATTGTCTTATTGTACAATCATGCATGTTGTAATTGTTTAGTTATTCGCATATACATTCGTGCAAAATGTAACATATACAAGAACTTCGATTTTCGTACATTCGATACGGACATTTTTTCATACATCTGCTGCCCCTTTAAAGACCATAAGAACCCTCTGCATAGCGGGCCTCAAAGAAGTAAAAACGTACAAGTGATGCGTAATACACTCATTGTACTTGATTGTTCAAGAAAACAATGCAAAAACCACATTTGGTTTTCGATCCCATAGGCAAGAAATGTTTGTGATGTCAATTTGTGGTAACGTAAATATGAAAAATGGTAACGTAAATATCTTAAAATGTCCAGTTTGATTCTTGACTTAGGATCTATTTTAATGTTCTTGTGACTTATTTTCTTTCAAAAATAACCGACGCTTATAATAAAAAAAAAAAGAACTGCAGATATGTTTGCAGGCATTTTGATTGTTGCAAGTATCACAGACAAATGTTAGATATTTACGTTACAAACTTAATCAAATATAGATATTCTTATACAGCATTTGAGTAGAGAACATGTGTGTTTTTATATAGCTAATAACATATATTTATAAAAAAAATCTCATTTCGACATTCATTTTCCGTCAATTTTGGTGGGTTTTCATATTTACGGGATGATCACCATTTTAGCATGTTTTTCAAAGGGACGTTACTCGCTAACATCCGACACCCTGGTTTTCAGTCTCATTATGTATAGGAAGAGAAGTAAATATTTACTTTCGAAACTGATAAGATTTTCACTTTAGTAAGTACCCAGATAATTTGAAATAATTTTTCTAAAGACAATCAAGATATTACCCCTACTCTGATAATCGATGTCTTCATATTCGAACTTTACTGCTGCCCCTTGTTACTGTCGAACCGTAAACCAGACTGTCGGGTCAGTAGGTTACCTCCCTTTGTTGAAAACGTTATAAAAACGGAGTCAAGGTCGGGACAACATATGTATGAAAATGGTCTATTGGTACCATAAAATGAGAATAGGTGCATATTGGCCTTTCTTAGAAAGCTTGACGAGGGAACAGTAGAAAAAGGTCACCTAAAAGGAAAAGTGATGTGAGTAGGGTAAGGGAGTGCTTTAAAAAGGGCCCAAGTGAACATGGATGTTAAAATTTGAAAATAATTTTTCCGCTGTTGAACAAATGGTTCAACCAATTTAGACATTTTATTGCATGCTGGCTTGAAATATTACAAGCCTTTTAAAACTTGATTTTATTATTTTTTCTAGCTTACCTGACCCCAAACAGTGTGAGCTATTGCCATCACTTGGTGTCCGTCGTCCGTCCGTCCGTCCGTTAGCTTTTCACTTTTATATCAACTCCTCTGAAACCACTGAAGCAAATTCAACCATTATTTACAGGAATGATGTAAATGATGTTTTTTCCTATTTTTTGCACATTTTGGTTGTTTCTTCTCGAATATGAAAAGGATAATAATATGGGGGGATCTCAATGGCTGTCCCTTTCCCTAAATTTCGTCATTTTTTTTCCTCACTTTCCCTTTTCCCGAGCGGGAAAATTCTTACAATGATTTTTAGAGAGGCCACCTTTTGCCGTTTCACGGGCTCGTTTTTCAGTTGTTACCGCTTCACGCTCGACATCCTTTCCCGTTTTCACGTGAACTTTTTGCCACGAGCCCGTTTCAAGCTTAAACCCCATCGAGACCCACTAATATTATTTATTTGCAAATTTACGCCCATAGGGGCCAAGCAAATACAATGACAAAACATACAAGACATACAAACATATGTTTATACAACAACAAATGACATGTAAATGCAAATATATATTGAGTAACTTTGGCCAACGTGGATTTTACTTTCGCAAGTCTGTACTTTGCTTTAAAAAGTCTGCTACTGCTGACAAAAGTTGAAAATTTGGATTNGGGGGGGGGTCACTTCCTATATAGAGGTATATACAGACGTGCCGCTGGAATGGCGCTGATTTTGCAGATGTCAACTATATGAATGGGTAGTAATTTTTGACATCTTGTATATCAATGGGTCGTAAATTACCCACAAAAGGCCAGAATCTCTACTGGTTGCTGTAATTAATCAGTATACTATTATTTGATGTTGAAGTACATCCCTATCATTAAATTAATGGTTTTCTGACTCCAATTACACATTTTTACTACACATTTGGGTTGGTTAATTTTGAAATTTACTATATGAATGGGTCAATATTTTGTTAGGGGAACTACATGAAAGGGGGGTATTTTCAAAATGCCAGCGGCAGGCCTGTACTCAATTCTACCTGAAGTGACCCCCCGGGTCATGCCATTCTAATTTGTCATTTTTAATTGTTTATTTTTTGCTGGTGGTGGTGGTGGTGGTGTGTGTGGGGGTGATGGTGGGGGAGGGGGTATATACTGAATCGAAGTAACTTCTTTCCTTCTTTCGTTTCAATCGGTGTGAGTATTCGTTTAATTTCTATTTTAGTAGTCGTATGAAGCTGCACACAAATGTTACTGTCTTTCAAGACCAATTCTTATAAACATACGGCGCAATTCGTGAATTGTATTAAAGACTGCATGATTATCAGATTCTTAATAAGAGCAAAAAAGGGACCAGGATCGAATTCACATGTACAAATAATGTCAAATTCATCAAATGGGCTTCAAAATGCACTTAATAAACTGAGTAGTTATTGTATCAAATGGAACCTGAGAGTAAATATTGACAAATCCAACATAATGATTTTTAACAAAGCAGGAAAAATTCTTAAAGGATATACATTTCTTTACGAAAATACAGTTGTTAAACAGTGTAATGAATATAAATACTTAGGTCTTATTTTTAAACCATCTGGCAGCTTCTCTTATGCAATAAATCAACTATCAAAAAAAGCTAGTAAAGCTTTGTTTTGTATAAGAAAAACTCTATACTCAGAGAGACTTAATGTCAAACTACATTTAAAGCTATTTGATTCTTGTATCAAACCAATTCTTTTATACTGCTCAGAAATTTG